>JADBJO010006806.1:0-5000 GCA_016801955.1 Conus betulinus
CGCGCAGACAGACAGAGAGTCAAACAGAGGCGTCTGATGGATAGATTGATCGCCTGATCGATCATAGACAGCCTAGCTGAATTGTTTCAGATGGTGTATAGATATTGAGCGGTAGGTGAAAGCTAGACCAGATGGAGAGCTATCTTGCTAGCCCTAGCTAGAGAGAGAGATAGAGAGAGAGTAGAGAGAGAGAGAGAGAGAGAGAGACAGAAAACTCAATATCAAACTCAAATACTTTAATTGCAAAGGCCATTGACCTATCTGCAGTGAAGTCAAGAACAAAAGTAGAACACACGCGCTCGGCACTCGTTTACACAACGGGCTGCCTACCTGGGTAGTGCCGACTGAAGAGCTGCCAGCTGGCGCTTCATTCAGTCGTTTCCCGTGTCATCCAGTCAGTATCGTTCAATATCGATCACTCATTTTCCTTACTTCTTCATTCTTTCCATTTCTCACTCAGGGTGCATGCTATGTGTAACGTGTCATCCATACCAACGGCCAAACTGGCCTACTCTTCCGAATGTTGGTGATGGGATTTTACGTGTGTGCAAGATGTTATGCGTGCGTTCACACACGGAACCTCGGTTTATAGTCTCATTCGAAGGACTGTATGGGAAATGGAGTCAGAACCAATGTTAACTCCGAGGGAAAAAATCCCCTCTGTACCGAAAAACCCCCCGGCGGAGGTTCGAACCCGCAACCCCAGGATCACCAAGATTTATGACACTTGATGAACATTTCTAGTATGAGGCAAAATGTATTTTTATCTCTTAAATCTTTATAGGATGGACAAACAATCAAAAAATGTATTTCGTCCTCGATTTGATTACAGAATGGACAGTTTTTTTTGGAGTTTAGTGCATATATCTTTGATGGACATTCAAATCACTAATACCAAGTCGAAATCTCACAAAACTTTGCGAAATTTAGGGATTGTAATATCAGTTAAATATTTCTCAGGCTGCCATAAGGATATTTTACTGTCCCAATTTTGTCTATAACAGTCAGTCATGCGTTGTTCAAGTTCACGTAGAAACAGTTTCTCGTAATTCACTCTACCATTTAACCAAACAAAAGAAAGTCATAAGTATCCTAACAATAAATTTCAAAACGGAGTGACTGAGGGCGGCCATTGAAGCAAAATTTAGAAACAGAGGGACGGAGGTGTAGGTAAGGTGGTAGTGGGTTAGGGTGGGGTGTATTGCGCCTGTCAGTGATAAACTGACGAACCAACACACCTGTTGATGTTCACGCCACACACACACACACACACACACACCACACACACACACACACACACTTTCTCTCTCTCTCTCCTCTCTCTCTCTCTCTCTCTCTCTCTCTGGTCCTCTCTCTGTCTCTCTCTCTCCTCTCTCCTCTCTCTCTCTCTCTCTCTCTCTCTCTCTCTCTCTCTCTTTCACACACACACACACACACACACACACACACACACACACACACACACACACACACACACAGAGACACACAGTAGTTTGCTCTTGGAGAGCAAAGAAAGGAGAAGGAGGCAGAAATGAGTGGAGGAGGAGGAGGAGGAGGAGGAGGGTGTGAAGCGGGATGGAAGGTTGGGTGGGGAAATCTGCATTGTTTGTCTGTCTGTCTGTCTATCTAAACTGTCTATCTGTTTGTCTGTTGTCGATTCTGTGTCTTTTGACACAAATGGAATAACCAAGTGGCACGTTGAGGCACAACAAGATGGTTTTCGTATTGGGAGTCAGAGAGAGATAGAGAGAGAGAGAGAGAGAGTAGGAGAGAGAGAGAGAGAGAGAGAGAGAGAGAGAGTCCACTATTCTGTTTTATACGAAGCGTTCTTTTTTTCTTTTCTAATTAATAAGAGCTTTGTACAAAATGACATGCGAGACTGACTTTGACGCCAGCGTTACTGAAATCAGACCAAACCGTTCATCAAACTCACAAAGGTGCAGAGTAACCCCTATTTGTTTGTTATTGTTTATTACGCCTGTTTGTCTCACAGACACATAATAAGATAGAACCCTCTACTTCAACGGTTTCGTTCAGATATAACACGTACCCATACTGTCTCAAATACTTGGCTATATCTACTTTGAAATGCCACTTCTTAAACGGATCTTAAATCACATAATGGAAACGGAAGGGACTTCAATTCCATTGTAGAGAAACTGCTTAGTCAATAATTGACTACTACATCTGTATAGACCTTTGAGTGTATAATATGTGGGAGTAGAGAGAGAGAGAGAGGAGAGAGAGGAGAGAGAGAGAGAGAGGAGAGAGAGAGACGAGAGAGAGAGAGAGAGAGATCTCTAGATCTATTTCTTCGTTTTTTATCCCCTCATTTTATTTTTCTACATTGAAGAATGTCACTTGTGTATTGTGTAATACTTGTGTCGTTGCTTTCAGTTCGCTTGTGTTTATTATCTTTTGCTTTATAATGCACAAATGCCATATAAGATCGGCTACATCTGTATATCTTCTTGTTGTTAATTCTTTTTGTGATTGTTGTTCTTTGCATTGGCTTTATTTGCTTATTTCGCTGTTGATGTCAGTACTTGCTTCTTCGTGGTGGGGGGGTTCTTTGGTTTGGTTGGTTGGTAGGTTGTTATTTGTTCGTATAATCATGTTTTGAGGCATACGTTATATCATTCAATACCAGCGTCGTAGAATAATAACGGCAAGTATGAAATGGCTAACTAAGGCAGTACTTTTACAATAGTGAAATGAGGAATCATTGTCATTGTCATTACGTAATATACAAAGACAAAACAGACACTTGGATGTTCGATGAATATGTTTTCTTCTTCAGACATTGAAAACTACAGATATCTAGAGTGCACAAAAGAATAATCCCCATGTTGCATTGAGTCTGAAACTGTCAAGGAAACCATCATATTCATCCCTCACTGAGATCCAGGAATACTGTTTTGAGCATCTTTGTTGTTTGTTGAAAGGGTTCATGTTGATTGATTGTTGTTTATTAAATAAGTGTTATTTGCAGTATCGTGTTGATTGTTTATTGTTTATTAGATAAGTCCTGCTTGCACCGTTTTGTGAGTTTACTTGCACTTTGGCTCAAAGTAATGCAATAAAGTTATTGCTACGCTTCTCTCTCTCTCTCTCTCTCTCTCTCTCTCTCTCTCTCTCTCTCTCTCTCTCTCTCTCTCTCTCTTCTCTCTCTCTTGTCAATACATTAATATCATCTAGCTTTTGCGTGTTGTTTTAATGAAATCATGAGGGAGAAGACTGAAAATACGCTGAAAGCGGCTCTCTGTGTGTGTGTGTGTGTGTGTGTGTGTGTGTGTGTGTGTGTGTGTGTGTGTGTGTGTGTGTGTGTGTGTGTGTGTGTGTGTGTGTGTGAGAGAGAGAGAGAGAGAGAGAGAGAGATGATGATGATGATGATGATGATGATAATGAGCTTTATTTCCAAGGGTACAAATAAGCAAATATATGGGTTTTTTTTACATCCGGCCCTTGCCCCGCCGAGGGACTAAGAGTGACTAGCAACTAACTAAGCATAATTAGCTGCTATACCATACAAACAAACATACTTATCTTTTAAAAAACATAAAAACATGGATAAACTGTTTCTCCATCAACATTGACAATACATGAAACTTACAGAAAAAGGGACATTGAAACATCAGTCAAGAACAGATGAACTGATTACTTAGAAAAATAAAATAAAATAAGGGAAAAAAGAGCAGATAGAGAGTGAAAAGGGGTGACTCAAATTTTTATTCTCGATCAGCATGATTGGATTACTCCCCTTCCGAGTGAGAGGGCGATCGAGTGTCCGACAAAAGCGAATAGCGTGGAAGCGAGGCGAGAGACCGGTCGTCTCCCTTTTCGTTCTATACTCTCATACAAGCCTTCATTGCTCTAGCATGCTAAATTTAGCACCTGCACGTGCCATTGTACCAATGAGTGTCTGGTTTTGATAAAAGTACGATCATATTATACGGCTGTGTGTTTTAAATTTCCCATGCACAGGATCGAATCCTTTGAACTGGAGAAGGAAAGAAGGGTGATTTTCTATTGACGAGCTTACCAATGGGATTCTATGAAGTCACCCTGCTAGGGGTCTTTCCAGTGTGTGTGTGTGTGGGGGGGGGGGGGGGGGTAAGGGTGGGGGGGGGGGCGAGTACGTGCGCCTCATCTATAAAAAGCGGATTAAGCCGCTGGTCAGAAACTTGAAAGTCTGACCCTTTTTGTGAGCCTGCATCGTCACCCCAAACGCACTTTGTTTATGCGTATAATCGGGAACATGTTCATTGTCAGGATCTTTTTAGTGCTCAGTATTTTCGAAGTAATGAGGTCATTACATAAAAAGGAATGTCACTAAATTTCTCAGAAAATGTGTTTTTCTATAAACGCCGAGTTGAAAAAACAAGGTCGTAGAACAATTACATTTCCCTAAAGTGAAGAATTTTTCTGTCAAATTGACATTGTTATGACATATGTATATACTTACCATCTTTTCGTTATCTGTACTGTTTCCCGTCTGGAAAAAAATAAACAAACACACAAACACAAACAAGGACAAAACCCAGACAGACAAACAAATAAACAAACAAGCACAAAAGGAGAGCCGAACGACTGACAACATTTTTGGTGCGTACAACTGGCCGCCAATTATTTCGACATTAACTTTCATGCTTTTTTTCACTTCCGCCTACAATCATTACACTTTCAAATTTACTCACTAATCTATTCAAAGTGACCGATGCCCTTCGTTGTGTTGTCTGTTGTTATAGGCGCACCAGGTCGGTTCGTTGGTAGTGTACAGACGTTGCGAATTGGATATCCATCATTAAAGTGGGCATTTTCACTGCCCATTTTAATAAACTGTTAATGGTCTGGTGTTAAGTGCAATGTTACATAAGCTCCCTCCCCCCACCCACCTCCCCTCCCCTTTCCCCATTTCTACAATGGCTATGTCCGTATCACCTTTGGTATCAATGCAACTAATTAACCTTTCAATGAGATGTTAAAGAGAGACGGTGTGT
>JADBJO010006806.1:7500-10000 GCA_016801955.1 Conus betulinus
GGATGGTAAGTCTGCATCCCACCCCCCCCCTCACCCCCACTCTTCTTTCAATTATGGCGAAGCTACTGTAATGACGTTATTGTAAAGACGGAGGGATGGAGGGATGGTAAGTCTGCATCCCCCCCCCCCCCCCTCACACACCCACTCTTCTTTCAATTATGGCGAAGCTACTGTAATGACGTTATTGTAAAGATGGAGGGATAGTAAGCCTGCATCCCCCCCCTCCCCCCTCTTTCAATCATGGCTAAGCCACTGTAATGACATTATTGTTATTATTGATGGTAAGCCTGCATCCACCCTCCATCCCCAACCTCACCTCCAGTTTGTTCAGCATGTTATTATTTTGTCAATCGAGGGGGGGGGAGGGGGGGGGGGAGGGGTTGTTGCATCTTGTAGGAGATTTGCGTGATGGCTGTCCTGTGCAATTCTTAGCTACTGTCACCACTGTTGTGACTGGCAATACCTGGGTTATAATAAACATTAGCGCCGACCACTCTAACTGTTGGCACCTTTTGAGTTCCATTGTACTCTTAAATGAATCCTCAAGCATAGGCTCAAGGATCCCCCCCCCCCCCCCCCCCCCCCCTTTCCCCCTTTCATTACTCTCTGAACAATAATTTAATTTTTCGACAATTGAAATTCTTACAACCCCTTCTGGGGTTTGTTTGTTTGTTTGTTTGTTTGTTGTTTGTTTGTTGGGTTTTTTTTTAACGTCAATCTTCGCTGGCTCTGTGTGCTGTTGGAATCTGTTTTGGAACCCTTGGTGATGAGAATACCACAACATTATAGCCTGTAATGTATCTCTATAGACTGTAGTGTATCTCTATACTGCAGTGTATCTCTATAGACTGTATCTCTATAGACTGTAGTGCATCTCTATGGACTGTAGTGTATCTCTATAGACTGTAGTGCATCTCTATGGACTGTAGTGCATCTCTATGGACTGTAGTGCATCTCTATGGACTGTAGTGCATCTCTATAGACTGTAGTGTATCGTTATAGACTGAAGTGCATCTCTAAAGACTGTAATGAATCTCTATAGACTGTAGTGCATCTCTATAGACTGTAGTGCATCTCTTTAGACTGTAGTGCATCTCTATAGACTGTAGCGTATCTCCATTGCCAAAGGAGTGCTGATATCGAAAGGCTTCTGAGCAGACAACATGAATAGTTCTGTTCTAAAAGTGGACTTCAACAGTCCACATTTGCTGCGGATTTTTGGTTTTTATTTAACGCCAATTTTTTTTCACCCCCGTTTTTTCTATCTCTCACTCACAAGCCCTCCATCCCCCTCTCTCCTCTTTGCCACTCCCAGTTAAAAAAAAAAAAAAAAAAAAAAAATTTACATGTCGTTATTATAACGACAGAGGAATCGTACGCTGCTTTTGTTTTCCCCCAACTTCTAATTTGCTCACTGTTTACATACATGTATATCTAGTACACACACACACACACATATATATATATAATGCTGAACAATTAAGTAGTGGGGAAAAACAAGTGCAGGTTAACAATTCTTCCATCATTATAGTAATGACTTGGCAAAAATTTGAATTTGAGAAGAAAAAAAACTGAAGATGAAGTAAATGGGAAAATGTATATCATAAGTATGAAAACCCTTCACTGGCTGCATGAAGAAACTATCGCAATCCCTCTCGAAGACAGATCTACATATATTGCCTGCTCCGAGACCTTTCGTCTGCTGGATCAGACTCATCAGGGAGACACGGCTGATTGTGTCTGTGGTCTTGGCATCAGATAGAGACACACCACAATCCATAATTCTGTGGTGTTCCGACCGCCAAGGGTTTGAAAAAGAATCCAACAGCACCCCCAAAGCAGCCAGCGAAAGGTAGTAGTAGAATAAAAACAAAACGAAAGTGTGGAGAGGAAAAAATGTTGTTGAAAACTAAAAGCATTACGCAAACAGTATAAAATGTAAGGGACAATCTTTGAGCCTATGCTGAGGATCCATTTAAGGATGCAAGGGAGATCAAAAGATATGGAACAGTCTGAGTGGTCAGCTCTGCTGTTCAATAACCCAAGCATTGTCAGCAGCTAAGAATTGTGCAGAACAACCTTTCCTTGGATCTCGTAAGAGATGCAATCACCCACTGATTGACCAAACACAATAATGCTGAACAATTAAGTAGTGGGGGGAAAAAACAAGTGCAGGTTAACAATTCTTCCGTCATTATAGTAATGACTTGGCAAAGATTGAAAAAAAAAAAAGTGAAGATGAAGTAAATGGGAAAATGTATATCATAAGTATGAAAACCCGTATATATATATATATATATATCCCCTTGGAGACTATAAGCTTGCTGAAGGCTTATTTTGAGAAGCATTTATTATTCCTCATTCACCCACTCAAGCACATACTGTTCGTTAGGCAGAATTATCTACCACTGCAGATATGAAAGCTGATCTCCCCCCTATTTTTTCAATCTAAGACATAAGAGCAAGCTTTATCTATAATTCAATATATATATATATATAT
>JADBJO010006806.1:17500-25000 GCA_016801955.1 Conus betulinus
TTTTAAACATATCTATTCTTGGACGGGGGGGGTACTACAATTTTATGAAAATGGCGATTTTCATTAAATCTAAATTTCTCTGTAATTGAAGGGGAGCACGACCCGAAAGAATCTTATACATGAAAAAAGCTTTTTTGAATTTAAGCTTCAAGTTTAATGGTAAAATATCCAGATCTGTATAGTCAGAGTATGATAATGTAACCGATTTTAACAAAACTAATTTCAGGGAAACGTCTATAAAGACTAAACAAAGGTTTGAGTATATGATTACTAGCTGAGTCCCAGACTGTAGATGCATAATTTATATGGGATTCAATATAAGCGTGAAAAAATATTTTACGTGAATGGCAGTCTAGGAAATGCTTTATCTTGGACAGCTGGTATATCTTTTTCGAAACTATTTTGCATAAAGACCGTACATGTTCTGACCATGACAGATTGTTGTCTATAACTACTCCTAAGACTTTATGACAGATTGCTTCTTCGATAGTTATACCATTGATAGAAAGGGTTGCGCTCGTATAAGAAAGGTTTTTGGCGTTTTTGTCTTGTGGTTATGATCATATGTTTGGTTTTGACAGGGTTTATACACATATATTATTAATTCAGACCATTCGATTAGCTGGTTAATACTTTGCTGTAATAGCATAGATACTTTTCTGCTTTGCGATCACACGCATGAATAGTAGTGTCATCGGCGAACATATCACAAAGCGCTGGGAGGAACAGGGGGAGATCATTAATATATATTGAGAAAAGTATGGGTCCTAGGACGGAGCCTTGAGGAACACCATGTTTGAGAGGCAAAATAGAAGATTGGCGTTCATGAATTGAGACAGTTTGTTTTCTGTCGCTTAAAAAACGAAGAGATGAGTTCTAGAGCATTATTGGATAAACGGTACAATTTTAACTTTTTTAGAAGCAGTGTGTGGTCAATTACATCAAAAGCTTTTGCAAAGTCAATAAAAAGGACACCGGTCACCTTGTTTTCATTGATATTTGTAAGCCATTTGTCTACTAGGTTAGTCAGTGCAGTGTGGCAGGAGTGATGTTTCCTGAAACCAGACTGATTAGGGTGAAAAAAATAAATCATATTTGTAAAAATGGTTAAGAGTGCATCTTCGTAGATGATCCTCTAAAGGTTTTGATACCACAGACAGGATAGAAATTGGTCTGTAATTACAAGGATCCAAGGTGTCACCTGATTTATAGATGGGTCTTACTCTAGCAATTTTGAAAGATTTAGGAAACTGGTTTTTAGATATACATAAATTGAAGATGTAGGTCAGTGTTTCAGAAATAATTGGAGCTGCAAGTTTTAGGATTTTGCCATCAATACCGTCTAAGCCACGAGCACATGTTTCTTTTAGACGGATCAGGGCATTATATACATCATGGACTGACATTAAGGGGATGTCTAAGTCTGAGGATATGGCTTTTGAATCACAGAAATCGTTTAATAATGTAAGAGTGTTTTCGGCAGATCTATCTGATTTTATTGTTGTCTTAGCAATATTACAAAAATGGTCATTAAGTTTCTCGGGACACAGGTCTTCGTGAGATGTATTTTTACTGATGTTTTTGTTTGTCAGCTGATTGATAGCATTCCAAATTGTTCTGCTATTGGTATTAGAAGAAACAAGTTCTTGAAAGTACTTTTTCTTAGCTGCTCGTTTTACATAATTAACATGATTTCTTTGGTTAACAAATTCTTTCTTCGTTCCCGCAGACAAAAGGTGATCTCTTTGGTTCATAGCGTCCTGTACATCTTTTGATAGCCATGGTAACAGAGGGCTGCTTCTAACACGCTTGTTTGAAAGGTGCATGTTTATCATAAATATTTAAAAAAAATTGTGGTACCAAACTTCCCAGGCTTCATCTGGATTTGTAAACTGGTAGACTAGGAAAAGGTATGAATTACTCAAATCATACAAAAATTTATTTTTATCAAAATTCCGTAAGCACCTGTATCTTATAAACGTGTGACCATTCTTCGGAATTTTAACTCCTTTTTTCGACCATGTGAAGCATACTGGGAAATGATCACTACAACCATACAGCGGGTGAACACACTTCAGTTATATTGCTTTTTGTCGTGGGTGTAAATGTGATCAATAAGAGTTTTGGATGTGGATGTTTCCCTTGTAGGTTTGTCGATTAACTGAAAAGATTCATGTTTGAAAAGATTCATAACAATGAACCCATGTGTTGTTATATTTGGGAAAAATATCTTCTAACAACAGAGTGAAATTGTCAATCCAACTGACGTGTTCTGCTGGATTGCGGTATGTGAAACCCAGTTGAACTGGCTCACATTTTTTAAAATAAACTTGGATCCATACTGACTCGAGAGAGAGAGAGAGAGAGAGAGAGAGAGAGAGAGAGAGAGAGAGAGAGAGAGAGAGAGAGAACTCAGGACGAGAGAGACAGACAGAGACAGAGAGAGAGAGAGAGAGAGAGAGAGAGATTTTTTAATGTCATTTTTTAAATGGTCGACCCACTTCGGTTAATTGGGGTCTTTGGCGACCCGAATCAGGTGCAGCACCTGAATTGAGCGGCAAATAGTCTCCATTCACCTCTCTCTCTCTCTCTCTCTCTCTCTCTCTCTCTCTCTCTCTCTCTCTCTCTCTCTCTCTCTACCAAACTCACCTACTTCTGTTTCAGCAGAGTTCAAACTTATTTTAAGATTTTGAGCACGCGCGCGCGCGCGCGCGTGTGTTGTGTGTGTGTGTGTGTGTGTGTGTGCGTGTGCGCGCGCGCGCGTGTGTGTGTGTGTGGCGTGCGAGTGTGCGTGCTTGCGAGCTTGTGTGTGTGCGTGTGTGTGTGCATGTATGTGTGTGTACGTGCGTGTGTTTGTGTGTTTGTGTGTGTGTGTGTGTGTGTGTGTGTGTGTGTGTGTGTGTGTGTGTGTGTGTGTGTGTGTGTGTGTGTGCACACGCGCGCGCGCGCATGCGAATGGGTGTGTGTGTCTGTGTGTGCATGCGTGTGTGTATTTGTGTGGATGTGTGCGCGCGCGCGTGCGTTCGTGCGTGTGTGTGCTTGTGTGTGTGTGTGCGCGCGCGCGTTCGTGTAAGCGGTTGGAGTATGTTGATAGATGGAGAGTGAACAGGTGTAGACTCGCTTACGCAGAGGAGGATTAAGAGTGGGATAGAAGGAGGGAAAAGGCGGATGAAGAGGAGGAGGAGGAGGGAAACACAGAGAGAGTGGATGAGGGTGGAGGAGATCGAGAGGAAGGGGTGTTGGAGGATTAGGGATAGGGGATGTGTGTGTGGGGAGGAAGAGCAAGGAGAGGAAGAGAGAGAGAGAGAGAGAGAGAGAGAGAGAGAGAGAGAGGGAGGGAGGTTGCCCAGACTGATTTATGTGTCTCCGTTTGTCAGTAGGATTATTCGCTGGATGTTTAGAGATCTGCTGTTCTTGGAGGTGATTGTCAAGTTTTTGTTTTGGGTTTTTTCTTTTCTGCTTTTTTTTTTTTTCTGTGAGTTTTATTATAACCCTCGGTGTCCGTGTCAAAAAGTCGGGCGGTTGAATCGACTTTTGCCTCTTTACTTTTCTTGTTTTTTTTTTCTCGCTCTATTTCTTTCACTTTCTCTTTCTTTCTTTCTTACTTTCTTTTACAATCTCTCTCTCTCTCTCTCCCTCTCTCTCTCTCTCTCTCTCTCTCTCTCTCTCTCTCTCCACAAACGTTGACGGATTCATCTTTAGGGCCACACATGCCATCTTTCCACTGCGTTTATGATTGATAAATGGTTCAATAGGTTTTGTGTGATCTCACCGACAGACAGACAGAGAGACAGACAAACTCAAAAGTTAACAGACTCGGAGCCCACAAAATGGCAAACAAATCCACCACCATCCCTACCACCCACCTGACGAGCAACTGACCTGTTCGTCCAGAACATCAGTCAAACGCCTAGCCAGTGCCTCAGCCTCCGGCCACACGCCAAAATTAGGATTTGGCACTAAACCACTTTTTTTTTATAATCCATATACGCGTTTTGAGGCCTACTATAAAGTTGAGCCAGGATTTATATTAACCTGATCATTGATCAAAAGAACAACAACTCCCCAACCAATTATCTCCCTTTTTTTTTTTTTTTGTTTGTTTGCTTGTTTGTTTGTTTTTCACCGATCACATCACAAACAATCTTCAAATATATGACCTTCCCCTTAGTTCACGTCACGCTTCAGGCTTTTGCACTCACGTCACCCTGTCTTTGCGTCAGCTTGAAACGTCCAACTTTGATTTTCAATCTGTCTGTTTGGAACCACCTGGCTTGTACCCTGATCGCCGTGTGAAATAAAATAAGGAGAATCAACTTTCAGACGCAGTAAAGCTCTGGAAACAATCTAATGGCGCCTGTCTATAAACTACTGGACTCCCTAAGCAAGGCCTTGGTGCATTGATTTTTGGTGTGTAGACACCCACCAGCCAGCAAAGGACCCTTTCCTTCAGGACCAGCCAACAAAGGATCCTCTCCTTCAATAACAGAGAGAGAGAGAGAGAGAAGAGGAGGAGAGAGAGAGAGAGAGAGAGAGGAGAGGGAGAGAGAGAGAGAGAGAGAGAGAGAACAATGCACAAAAGAACAACAAGCTGGCTCTTCGTTATCCCAAATTTTCGACGAGCATCCCTGGCCTACCTCAGGGGACTTTGATTGTACAAGTATTCAAATAAATAAAGAGAAGAATTATAAATAATCATGCATATATATATATATATATATATATATATATATATATATATATATATATATATATTTATTTATATATACAGAGAGAGAGAGAGAGAGAGAGAGAGAGAGAGAGAGATACAGAATGATTCACATTTCCATGAAGTTTGGGCACCGCTCCACAAAGAAACGGCCTAGGCCATTCGCATGGAATTACATGTTGGAACTGCAGCGGCCTGGGTCTTATGATTTCTTTAATATATATATATATATATATATATATATATATATATATATATATATCAAAGTCCCCTGAAGAAGACCAAAGAAAGACACTAAAGTCCCCTGAGAAAGACCAAAGAGGTCAACATATTGGGAAAAATTCAACGTGGTTGTTGGTTAGTTCTTTGTTTGGATTTTCACACACACACACACACACACACACACACACACATATATATATATATATATATATATATATATATATATATATATATATATATATATATATGGGGCTACGTTATTGACCGAATTTTGTCAACTCCGATGCAACTGGTAGGAAGATTGGTTGGATCTCACCTGTTGAATCCCTCTTTTCTTCCAAGGGAGCGCATACTAGCCTATAAAGGCGGTAATTGTTTTATTTTTGTTTTTCGGGTTTTTTTTGTTTGTTTGGGGTTTTTTTGTTTGTTTTTGGTTTTGGTTTGTCTGTTTGTTTTTCTGGACAATGGCTATAAATCTGGAAGAAAAACAGTGAAAATAGGGACAACAGTTATTATCCCATGATCACAAGTATGTTCCTAGGGATCCCAACTGCTTTTTCTCATTGTCCTGAAGGAGACAAATTATCTCCCCTGTTTTTCTCCGAAGAAAAAATTTTTTGTTGTTGTTGTTGTTGTTTGTTTTTTGTTTGTTTGTTTGTTTTTCCTATTTACTTCTAGATAATAAACTCACTCCTGTATTCTTCAGCAAAGCAGCTTGTGCTGTGATAAAACGTCTATATACAAGGACAACAGCTATGGTCGCTGTGGTCTATGACTAGAGGCGGGCGACAAAACAGGGAAAGCAGTTGTGACCCCAAGGATCGCAATCATTTTCTTTTTCCTATTTATTCTTGAGAATGGTAACTGTTTTCCCTGTGAACATAGGGAAGATAACTGTGATCCTCAGAGATAACACTGATAATGACTGTTTTCTTTGGGGAGATTAAAAAAAAAAAAAAAAAAAAAGAAAGAAAGAAAACTGCTTTGATCCTTTGCGGAAAAGGGCAAACAGCTAGTATCTCAGAAGGAAAACAATTGTGGTCCTCAGAAAGAAGAGCTTAACCCTGTTTTCCTGAAGGGCAGAAGTCATTTGTCTGGGAACACACCTATTATTGGCTTTTGAGGCTGAAACAAAATGCGGTAAATAGAAAAAAACACAACCAATGTTAGGTTGGCACTCAAGGTCTGACCAGCATATTGGGCTAATGCTAAGGTCAGACATCTGCCATGTCGTAGCCACGAGACCCTCTTCTTCAATTCTCTCATTTTGGTTGTCAATTCATTTATCCATCAGCTTCAAATCATGCGCACGTGGTCTCAAAACTTAGCGGATGTGGTGTAGCATATACGGACTAGTCAGCACGCAGTGACACCTTGATAAAACTGAAACTGAACTTAAAGTATGAGGCTAATGTGCTTCCATACTCTTTTCCTGTAAGGTAGTCGTCAGTTGTCTGGGAACACACCTATTATTGGCTTATGAGGCTAATGGTCTTCCATACTTTTCTCCTGTAAGGTAGTCGTCAGTTGCCTGGGAACACACCCATTATTGGCTTATGAGGCTAATGTGCTTCCATACTCTCCACGTCCATTGTTCGTCACATACACTGAGTCAGCTGTGTGATTCCCCCACACTCCCCTTCAATCCCCTCGTATCCCTCCTCCCCTTCTCACCCCCAACCCCAAATCAACCCCCATCTTGTCTGTTCCTTCAACCCCTTTCGCGCCCCTACCCCCCACCACCACCACCCTTCACCGCTTCCTCCTCCACCACCGCCCGTCCTTCGCCTTCCTCTTCTTACAATTTTGTTGTTGTTGTTTTCTGTTTTAATCATCATCTACTGTGTTTGTGATGTGCACACAGACACATGCACGCCACATGGTTCGCCCGATATCTGTGTGTGTGTGTGTGTGTGTGTGTGTGTGTGCTGCTGATAACATGGTATTGTGTGCAATAAGGAGGAAACAAGCAGAAGGCGGGAAGAGTCAGAAAGGGGGGGGGGAGGGGGCACGGTGGGAGTTGAGTGGAACGGAAGGGGGTATACAGGAAGAGCGAAGGGCTGAGGGAGCGTGGAAGAGTGTGTGTGTGTGTGTGGGGGGGGGGGGGGGGGGGGGGGGGGAGAGGGCGCCGGCTGGCTGGTGCCCATTGTTATGGGATGTGAACAGGATCGCTGTGTGTGCAGGTGGCTTGCGTTCATAGCCTTGGCGTTGCCCGATAAGGTTCATTTCTTGGAGGACCTCTTGTGTCTCAGGTAGCTTGTGTTCACAGCCTTGGCGTTGCCCCGAAAAGGTTCATTAGCTGGAGGTCTCTCTTGTGTCCTTTTCTTTCCGATAATCCGTATGTACGGGTTCGAAGACTTTGCCTCATAGACCTTCGCTTAACGAAGATTTTCCAGATGTTTAGAAGCAGTTCCGGTCACGAAGAATTGTCAGGATTTGGGTTTTCAACCCTTTTGCTGCATGCAGTGGCTTTCCCCTCTTCCTTCAATTCTGGCAGGTCACGCATTTTCACAATGGAGCAAATTCAAATCGTATCTTCAACCAGTCAAACCTTTTAAGGAGCTACTCAT
>JADBJO010006806.1:27500-30000 GCA_016801955.1 Conus betulinus
ACCAAAAATGAATATGCCAAGGCTTTGCTTAAGGAGTCGAGTATTTATTTATAGACTGGCGCAATGACATTGTTTCAAGAATTGTTTATGCGTCTGAAAGTTGATTTCTCCTCATTTTTTTTCTTCCATACGGTTATCATGTTACAAGCCAGGTGGTTCCATGCAGATATATTAAAACAGAAGGAATGGGCGCTTTCACCTTATGTTGCTGTGCCAGTCCATCTACCTGCATATCTGTTCATTTTATATGTGTAGTCAATCGGTCGGTCTTTTGTTACAGATATTTTATTCATTTACAGTGTGTGGTTGGTTGCTCAATCGACCGGTCTTTTGTTACTGTACCAGTCTTCCATCTACTATTCAATTATCTCCTTTGTGTGTTAATTATGGATCGATCTTTGGTTACTGATCATACCAACATAATTAAAAGTTATTCATCTCACTGTCAACCATCCAGTCTTCTGCTGTGCATATTGCGAAAAAAACCGTTTAATTATCATTTTAAGCTCTCTTTTTTTTGCGCTTGAGCGACATAGTTTTTCGGATGTAAGACAAAAAGATTGTAGCTTGGGATACTCGAAGTAAAGAGAATTGTATCACACGACTGGACCATGAAGGCTGTTCCATTTGGAAATGCGACGTTGGTCTAGGAAGCAAACAAACAAAAAAGTCGGGCACTGGTAATTTCAATCTTTTAATTTTGTTTCAACACAAAACACTGCCGCCTTGAATTGATGGTCGAAGCTGGAAGTGTCTGAACAGTTGTAGGCAATGTACACATAAGGGAGCACCTAAACTGTAGTTTTGTCACAAAAAGGTCAAAGCCTTTTAATCTATTGAAGTTACCGTTTGTGGATTTACCTCCATCACTATAGATTATTCGTCCAATGAAAGATTAAAAAAAAAAGGAGAGAAAAAAATACTGTGCGTGCTGCGCGCGCGCGCGCACACACACACAACACACACACACACACACACACACACACACACACACACACACATACACACCTAAAACAACACACACACACACGCCATCACCATCACCACAACACATTACCACGACAACCACTACAATTGACAAACACAGACCAGATTCTTCTCCGGGAAGAAACACTTGGTTCTAGAGTCAAAAAGCTACACCCCTAAAACCGACCCAATTCACACCCCTGCATTCGTCTTCCACTCCCCTTTCCCTTGACAAACCACACTCTTCTCAGGGAACCCAAACCCCTCCTCTCTCTCCTCTCTTCTCCCATCTTCTGGTTCTAGAGTCTAAAAGCTACAGCCCTCTCCCCCTCTCTACCCAATTCAGCCCATCCATCCCCGTCTCCCACCTCCCTTTCCCCTCCCTCCCACTCCCCCCCCTCCAAACCTACCCTAACACCTTCTTACCCTCCTCCGTCTCGCCCTTTTTTTGTCTCTCCCCCTTCCTCTGCTTGGTTTATGGCTCATTTCTCCCCAGTTATGGCTTCCTTGGGCGTTTTCACGACTTGGACTGAAAGAAGTTGGGTGCATCCAAGTAGGTTAGAATGGTCCCCACGCCAACCATCAGCACACAACAAACTAAAGAGGAAAGAAGGGAAAGAGGGACACAAATGCACGCAGTGCAAGAAGAGGTGAGGAGGGAAAAGACGGAACTTGGGGGAAAAAAGGGAGAGGGAGGAGGACAACGACGAGGAGGAGAGAGAAGGAGGAGGAAGAAGAAGAGAAGGAGAAGGAAGAAGGGAGGGGGGGGGGAGAACATGAAGATTGAAAAGATAGCTTGTCGGTCAGCAAAAAGAAAAGAAGACAAAGAAAAGAAACGAAAAAAAAAAAATAGTCTCAAACTCTGTGACCCGTATGACTGTGACGTCATTTAGGATTTCCTCTCCACGGTTTGTGTCCTCGTGTCAAGGTCATTGGTGTTGGAGTTCTGGCTTCCTCTAGGGGAGGGGGTGGGAAAGAGGAGGAGAGAGGAGAGGATGCTCACTTTCAATACTGAGCAGTCGTTGTCGTTAGTGAGTGATGTGTTGGGGGGGGGGGGGGGGGGGGATAGGGGGTTACAAGGTGGTGGAGGATGTTGGATCAGATCGGGCACCACTGAATACCACCGAAGTGACCTTGCATGCGCATGCGCTCACGCACCACATACACATACATGGACACATGCTCACAAATCCATATACACACACAAATACACATGTACACTCACCACACACAAAAACAATGATAAGAATGGCACAACCATGTTAGATAGGTTACTACTCAAGGTCTGACCATCGCGTTGGGCTGATGCGTAGATCAGACATATGCTAAGTTGTAGTAGCCACGAGACCCTCTCCTGAAATTCTCTCATCTGAGTCATTAATTCATATGTCCTTCAGCTTTAAATCATGCGCAGTGGGGCCTCAAAACTTAGCGGATGTGGTGTAGCGTATATTATGCAAAATAGTCTGCATGCAGTGACACCTCCTAGATGAAACTGAAACTGAAACAGACTCGGCAACAGTGCGGTGGCTCC
>JADBJO010006806.1:40000-42500 GCA_016801955.1 Conus betulinus
AGCAACGTTCTCAAAGACGCATTCATTTGGTGAGATGTATGAAACGTGACTGTGGTCCTATTTGTCCCAGCTGAGCCGATCGCAAGCTCCACTTTGGGCAGGAGCCGATCGTGGCAGAAACATTCCACCATATAAAAATGGCTCTGATGGGATTCAAACTCACGACCTTCTGGGCGGGAGTCCACGACGCTGACCACTTGGCCATGGCGACGGATACCATGGGCCCATATCCGACAAGCCGGAATTACGGACGGTTTTTGCTGTCACTGACACTTTGCAGTCACGGAGTAGCCTATGCCCATCCAAGGGCAACACTCCCGCCATCCTTGTCCATCAAACTGTTTGAAGTCTTTCGGGAAGTCCTTCAGAAGTGTGAAAGGCCTGTAACTTTTTGTTTGTTTGTTTGTTTGTTTTTGTCGGTTTTTTTTTTAGGGAATTTTTTTTTTTATTATTTGTAAGAAAAATAAACGTTTAGAAATCACACATGAAAGAATTATTTGCATTCTGATTTTTTTTTTTAGCAACCAAGAATGTACAGATCTGAACAATCAAAAGGACACAACTGGGCATACCTTCTGAAGTAACGCCTGCATGTGCACTCACACACAAATGTACACAATCTCTGAGAAAAAAAAAATTATATCGCTCTCTAACAATGCATGCAAATGTTGTCTAGAGTTGAACAAGGCGGGTTAGTTTTGTTTAACCCATCTTTGATGCCACGAAAGAGACATTTTGGCCACGTGACAAAATCCCTATCTCGCCCTGCAACCTCGGTACAGAGCAAAGGCCCCGAATATCCCAGAAATTTCGGAGCGTCCACGTCAACGATGAGCTTTGTTCTCTTTGCCTTCTCATCAACTTCATTAACTTTACCTTTCGAAAATGCTCGTTAATAGCGTGAGGATTGACAGACAGCTGTTTGCTTACGATGACGTTGAAAGTTGGTGAGAAACGCTGTGCAGACATGTGGGGTTTTTTTGAAGGATTTCCATTTAGGCTGGCAATTATGCTTTCTTCTTGAAATCAGTTACTGACAGTTGCAGTGGATTTCTTATGATATCATCTTGAGCACAAAAAGAAAGAAAAAGAGAGAATACCACAAACCCCTATTGTTGAACTGTGTGCTACAAAATGACAAGATCAAGAGTACCAAAGTAATACACACGTCACATTCAATAAAGACATGAAAACGGCTATTTGTGGCTTCGCTTTGTTTGCTTGCCTCTTGTTGACGACGATGACGACGACAACGACGACGACGACGACGACGACGACGATGATGATGATGATCATGATGATGACGACGATGATGATGATGATGATGATGATGATGATGGTAGAGTTGTTAGTGTGTTGATGATGGCCATGATGATGATGATGATGATGATGATGATGATGACGACAATGATGATAATGACGTCGATGATGATGGGTGGTGGTGGTGGTGGTTGTCGTCGCCATGGAGACTTTAATGATGATAAGAATTAAGAGGAACGACGACGACAAGGAGGATGACGACGACAGTTATCTCTACGATGATGGTGGTGTGGTGGTGGTGGTGGAAGGGTAGAAGTGAATTTAATGGAAGAAGAACATTTGACATAACTTACACTGACACAATGGTCCTTAAACAAAACAAAACAAAACTGTTGAAAGAAGGCCGGCAACTCAACGTGAATTTGTGGACTTTTGCAAAACATATGCCTCCAAAGAGCACGACTGTCTATCTATCTATCTATATCTCTCTCTCTCTCTCTCTCTCTCTCTCTCTCTCTCTCTCTCTCTCTCTCTCCATTCACCCCCCCCCCCCCCTTGCCCTGATTATTTTTGTTTTCTTGTTGTTGTTGTTGTTGGTAGTGGTGGTGGTGGTGGTGTTTATTGGTTTATTTTTCTTCTTTCTTCTCTTTTGGTCAAAGGTTCTCATGCAAGCAATTGTTGCATTTTTCATGTGTGTTTGTTTGATTTGCTTTTACTATATCTTCTTTTTGTCAAGGTTCTCATGCAGCATTGTTCGGCATTTTTGCATGTGTCGCTTTGTCAACTTCGTTCGTTATTTCGTTCGTTCGTTCGTTCCTGAAATGCAACAATGCTAATTCCTCTGCGTAATCTCTCTCTCTCTCTCTCTCTCTCTCTCCTCCTCTCTTCTCTCTCTCTCTGAAAGGCAAACAATACTTATCCTCTGCGTAATCTCTCCCTCTCTCTCTCTCTCTCTCTCGAACGTGTTTTTGTATGCTTGCACTCTCTCTCGTTTCTCTCTCTCTCGCTTTCTCTCTCTCTATCCTACTCTCTCATCATCTCCTCCCAATCCAGCAATTCTTATCTCTCTGCTAATTGAGTCTCACTCTCTCTCTCCTCTCTCTCTCTCTCTCCTGAAAGACAACGTCCTGCTCTATCTCTCTCGCTCATCTCTCTCTCTCTCTCTCTCTCTCTCTCTCTTCTCTCCCTTGCTCCCTCTCTCTCTCTCTCTCTCTCTCTCTCTCTCTCGCTCTGCTCGCTC
>JADBJO010006806.1:60000-62500 GCA_016801955.1 Conus betulinus
TACCAGTTGACCAGACAACCACCAACCCGCTAAGAAGCACAAAAAAAGTAAATAAATAAATAAATAGATGAATAACCCGATGTACGAATGGTCAATGAGGTTTAAGAAATGCCATTGACAAGGTGTGTGTGTGTGTGTGTGTGTGTGTGTGTGTGTGTGTGTGTGTGTGTGTGTGTGTGTGTGTGTGTGCACGCGCGCATGCGTGTGTACGTGAGTGCGTGCATGTTTGTGTGTGCGTGTGTGTATACGTGCATGCGAGCGTGTGCATGAGTACGTACATGCGCGC
This sequence comes from Conus betulinus, assembly GCA_016801955.1. Taxonomy (NCBI): domain Eukaryota; kingdom Metazoa; phylum Mollusca; class Gastropoda; order Neogastropoda; family Conidae; genus Conus; species Conus betulinus. The sequence continues at coordinate 60,287 of JADBJO010006806.1, forward strand.
GTGCGTGCATGCAGTGTGTTTGTGCGCGCGAGCGCCTGTGCGTGCGTGCGTGCATGTGTGCGTGCATGTGTGTGTGTCTGTGTGTATGAGATGGAGAGGGCGGGCTTGTTGAAACTGAACTCAGCACAGAGCGCTTGTTTCTTCCAGCTTGTTCACGTTCCTTCTAAATTTAGCCTCTTGCATAGCACTGATCATTCAGTCACTGATCAAACATGTCGGCAAAAAAGTAATAATATATAATAATAATAGGAGGCTTGTCTACTTTGCACGTCATACTCGATATTCGAATGCACAGCCTGGTGAAATTTCTGGGAAAAAAAAACATGATGGAGGTTGAGAGGATGCTGAGCTGTGGGGTTGTTAGTAGTTCGCTCGCCTCAGCCTTGTTCTCCTGCGTTATCCGAAGGATTGAGTGCACACACTCACCCCACCTCCCTTCATATCTTGTCGACAGCTACCCCCCCCCCCCCCCCCCCCCTCCCCCAAGAAATGACGCAACCACGATCAATTAGCTCCGCGAAGCTGCTCGTGGCACAGGGCTCGGGCTGTGTTTGAGGTACAAACAGCATGGCGGCTAATTTTCACCCTTGAAAAACACCTGTCTGTTGGGGTTTCTCGGGCAGCAAAGAAGAAAGAGAAAAAAAAAAAAACCAGAAAAGTCTGGAACGATCCTGGGTGGGACGAAGGTGGGGTGAGCGGAATGAGAAGAAGAGGAGAACAGAGGGTCTTGTTTGACTGGTTTGCCTTTTGTCTGGGAGCGTCCTGGCTCAGAAGATTCCGAAAGATTGGTGTGAGAGGTGCCAGGGGGGGGGGGGGGGGGGGGGGGGGGGGGGGGGGGGGTTGTGTGTTCACGTTTAGAAGGTTAAAGTGTGTGTGTAAGGAATGGTTTTCATGGTGGAAGAGAGAGAGAGAGAGAGAGAGAGAGACGGGGGTGAGAGACAGACAGAAAAGGAGAGAGAGGAAGAGAGAGAGAGAGAAAGAGAGAGAGAGAGAGACTGACAGAGCGAGAGAGAGAGAGAGAAGAGAGAGGAGGAGGAGGAAAGAGAGACAGAGAGCGAGAGAAACAGACAGACAGACAGAGATGGCCATTCAAATGTGTTTTCAGCAGGTGTGGAACAGTCTACTATTTTCTTCAAAGAAATGAAAGCACTGCATCCTCGCAGTGCAGCAGGCGACATCTCTCTGTATTTCCACGCTTTCACCTCCACCACAATGTAGTCTTCCACCTCTGCATATCAGCTGAACTATAGCAATACGTGGTGCTTTGACGAAGTCCTATCAGTGATTCATCGACGACATCCATACCTTGTGAACACTTGACATTAATGTACAACTTTGTAATCTCCTAAGCCCAGAAGATTCAAATGTGACACTCGCCCTTCGGAGGGAGAGCTCACTCAAGCTAGCTCCGCGACTAAGTCACTACTGTCGTCAATATGGGGCATTCTGAGGAACGTTCAGCGTGTTAGTTTACATGACCAGACAGAGATGTTGACAATTCATCAAACTGAACAGTTGTAACATTGTCATATTACCCTAATATCCTGATGTTTTCAGTCCTTATTCTGCATTCTGCTGTCCGAAACATTAAGTTAGGGAATGATCGAATCCATCCACAAGGGTTTTGCTTGGCCTGATCTGTGCAATTATAAATAAATAAGTAAATTATGATTTTTTTTTCATCAGTACACTCACCGCTCCCCTGCATATCCTGTTGAAAGTGATACCACCGGAAATGACGCAAAGAATCTTTGTTTTTTTCCCTTCCAGTCTACTGAAAGGCATGCGCTTCAGTGATTTTCACGGACGTTTTGCTCGGGATTTCTGAACAGAACGGCAGCTGATTTTCACACTTGAAAAACAGCCATCTGTTTTGTATCCCAGGCAAGAATTCTCGAGAGAAGTTGGCTAAGGGGGGTGGGGTGGGGTGGGGTGGGGTATGTGTGTGTGGAGGGGGGCCAGTTGTGGGGGTGGAGGGATGCGTTGTGAATTTGATGGTAAGAAAGAGATCATAGGCGTGTTGGTCTGCTATATGACTTTGTCTTCATTGCTCATAACATAGTGAAAGATTTTGTTTGTGACATGCCTTAGGTTTTTCTCTTTTTTTTCCCCTTTTTTGAGGCTAACTTCCAGAGAATTCTTTTTGGAAATGGTTTCAGCAAGACAGGGAGAGAGAGAGAGAGAGGGAGGGAGGGAGGGAGGAATGGGGATAGA
>JADBJO010006806.1:70000-72500 GCA_016801955.1 Conus betulinus
CTTGGTTTGATTCCGTCGGGGTCACCGGTATCAGCGAGTCCCATAGGGGCTGTCGTTGGACGAACGTGGTGGCGCCCTCCGGAGGGAGAGCCAGCTCCGCGACTAAGCAATTATTGTCGTCAGTAGGGGGCTTAGTAGGTGGTGTCCTGCGTATGTTGGATCAGAACAGGCGCCACTGAGCACCACCGAAGTGACCCGGTCGCGGCAGTGCAGTTGCTCTCCGGTGGGTTGCCTCTTGACATTGACTGCTCCTTGTGGATTGACCGTGCCGGGGCTGCGGCGGGAGGGGCTGGGCTGTGGCTGTGGACGGGGGCTTGGAGTAAGCGGCGTGGGTGCAGTGCCACTGAGGTGTCACAGAAGATAGGACAGCAAAAAAATAATATAAAATCAAATTAAGGATTACAAATCTCTTCCCCTTTTCCCGAAGGAATAACAGTCATCAACAGTCTTAATCCTTGGGATCGCAAGCTCATTTTCACCTGTTTTCGCAGGAGCAAACAGTTATGAGCCCTACAGAATACAACGACAATAGGAAAACTTTAACGATCCTCATGATCACAGCTATCGTCTCTTCTTTTGACAACCCCATGAAGCACTTACCATGGTAGACAGCCATCATAACTGTTTTTCATTTCCATCGTGTTTTCCTCGCGATACTTCAAAAAACATTGTTTTTTTTTTTTTTGTTATGCGGCAACCAATGATGGAATCACACAGCAGTGTGTAATCCAGCCTGTGTCAACTGGTAGTGCGCACGGGGGTCTTGGTGACCTCGTTACCGCGCGGGATAAAAAGTGCAAAGTTGCGTTAACTGTGCCTGTTTTGCATCAAGCTTGCTGGCGACACAAGATGTGTAAAATGAAAAATTCTTTTTTCCCGTGCAAGAGCAGTCTCTCAAGTGAGTTTTATGCCCCTTCTTTTGGCTGTTTAAGCGCGGGGTTGGTTACTGTCAGCCCTTTTTTCTCACCATGCCACCACGAAGAAAACTTAGCACCTTTGACAAAACCAGGGCGATTGCGTGGATACAAGATGGCATTGCAAAGGCTGAAGTGGCGCGACGACGACTTGGTGTGCATCATTCAGTTATTGTTAGACTGAATCAGCGTTTTTAGGGCGACCAACAGCGTTGAAGAGAGGCCACGGTCAGGTCGGCCTAGGCAGACTACTCCCAGAGAAGATCGTTTCATCGAGAGGCAGGCCCTATTGCAGCGGGATACCACTTCCACCAGCATCCAAAGGCAGCTTCGTATGGCAAATAACACCATCCTCAGCCGTCAAGCCATACGAAACCGTCTTCACCACTTCGGCCTCAGATCACGTCGCCCAGCTGTTCGACCACGACTGCTAGCAGCCCATAGGCTGGCTCGCCGAGCTTTCTGCCATCGTCATGTGAGATGGAACCAACAACAGTGGTCCCAGGTCCTCTTTTCAGATGAGTCGCGGTTTAGTCTTGAACACAATGACGGCCGAACTAGAGTTTGGAGGCGTGTTGGTGAACGTTACATTGATGCAGCTGTTCGCCAGACCAGGGCCTTTGGGGGAGGATCTGTTATGGTATGGGGTGCCTTCAGCCTCCACCACAAGACACCACTCTACCATATTGATGGAAACCTCACAGGCATCCGCTATCGGGATGAAATCCTGGCGCCTTTCGTTGTTCCGACCATGCAACGGATAGGACCCATGGCAGTCTTCCAAGACGACAATGCTCGGCCACATAGGGCCCGGGGGCCGAAAACTTCATTGTGCAGGCCGGCATCAACAGGATGATCTTCCCGGCGTATAGTCCCGACCTCAATCCCATCGAGCATATGTGGGATGAGTTGGGGAGACGTGTGAAGGAGAACCATCCACCTCCCAGAGACCGCCAGGATCTCTTCCAAATGCTGCAACTGGAATGGCAGAGAATCCCTCAGAGGGTCATCAGAACACTGGTCAACTCGATGAGGAGTCGCTGCGTGGAATGTCTCGCCAATGGCGGTGGCCACACCCACTATTGAAATGATTTTGTGAACTGAACAGATTTTGCGAACTTTGATTTCGACCCATCCTCTGTTTAATTGTCTGTAAATCAACAACCGTTCATTCGATCCCAATGAAATTCAATGTACGTTGGAACAAGATAATGAATTAAATCTGTTCCCAATTTCAAAATCGTGGCTTTTATATTTTGGAAATTTACAACACACGGTTTAAAGCTTTTCAGAAATTGAAAGGAAAAAGGATCGTTGAATATTTTTCCCCTCCAGCTTAGTTGTCTTGGCTCGATTGATGAAGTGTTTACGAGTAGTATTGTATCATAATAAAACACAACAATAATAATAATGATCATGATCATGATGATAATAGTAATAATAATAATAATAATGATAATGGAAATAATAATGATAGTAATAATAACAGTAATAAAAACAACAACGATAATTATTATGATGATGATAATAATAGTCATAGTAATGATTATGATAATAATAACAACAACAACTACAATAATAATGAC
>JADBJO010006806.1:77500-85000 GCA_016801955.1 Conus betulinus
CCCTTTTCCCCCCTCTGACACCATCTCCCTCCCCTTCCTATCGTTTTTTCTTCCTTGCCCTCCACTCTCCCCCCTTCCCCTCCCCTCTCCCCTCCCCCCCCCCCCCCCCTGCCCCCCCCCCCCCCCCCCCCCCCCCCCCCCCCCAATTATGTTCTATGAATGCATAAACTGAACAAGTTCTAAGGCTTACAAATCTTAAAGTTCACAAATAGACCTGGCAATTGATGTCTTACCTCTGTCGGTGGAGGGAGCTGTGTGTGTGTGTGTGTGTGTGTGTGTGTGTGTGTGTGTGTGTGTGTGTGGGGGGGGGGGTACTGCTGTACTGCTGTAGAATCTGTAGGTTTTAACGTTCACACCGAGTATATGTATCTGTCTCTTACTGTTACTCTCATATAGTAGCAATTAGATGGTAAATTCCTCTGTTTGTTTGCTACGTCCTCGCGTTTGTGGATTTGCCGCTTCTGCGACTGTCACATTCTTCGCTGTTGCTTGTTGAAGTATGCTGTCATTTGACGTTTTTACAGGGTGGGGAATGAAAATAGCTCTAAGCGCATTTTAGGACCCCCCTAAAAGATTGTGAATCATGTAACTGGACCAAAGCCAGAGGTGGCCTTTTTGCCCTTGACGAACGTTAGTTCTGGTTGCCAATGGCAGAGAGAAAGTTCCACATACCAAAATCAGCACTCCAAAAACCATGAACTGCCCAATATCTTGAAAAACAACTCAAATTTTAAATCGGCGTGAGCAGTGAAATCGGCTATCCATTTTGAAAAAAAAAAAAAAAAACTTCTTTTGCCTCTTCTTCTTCCTCTAAACATATACTAGATCATATATATTCCAGCAGTTTATAAATCCTGTGATTCTTGGGTTCAAATACCATCATGCTTTGACAATAACCGATCAGTTCACCATATAGCCAGTGAGAAAAGATGTCATTAACACGACCTTTTGAAGAGTTTATTTGGTTTTGGTCATTAACAATATTCTTATTGTAAAGTAGATTCCCAGCCTTTCTGCAGAGTCTCCGCTATTTTGAACCAAAGTGTAGTACGACACCTCTTCGTGACGATGTTTGTAGACTCTAGTCCAACAGAAAGTAGATTCTGAATCGTTTGTCAAATGCACACCAAGCTCTGATATCAAAGTTTCCCCCATCTGAAAGTCCGTTCACAGGCAACAAATCTTCATCACACACCAATAGATAAACAAATGAATGAATGAATAGATAAACGGACAGATAAATATATGAATATATAAGTAAATAAACATATAAATACATAAACATATAATTGAATAAGCAAGCAAATGAATAAAATGAATGAATGAATAGATAAATGAAAAAGCAAACAGATACATACATGTATGATAAAAATACATGAATACATGCATACATACATACACATACATACGCACATACATGCATACATACTTAAATGAATGGGGGCCGGAATAGCTCAGTTATTAGAGCGCCGGACTCGTGATCCTGGGGGTTGCGGATTCGAATTTCGTTACAGGAGGATTTTTCCCTCGGAGTCAACATTGGTTCTGACACCATTCCCTAACAGTCCTTCTAATGAGACTATAAATCGAGGTTCCGCGTGTGAACGCACGCACAACATCTTGCACACACGTAAAATCCCATCACCAACTTTCGGAAGAGAAGGTTAGTTTGGCCGTTGGTATGGATGACACGTTACACATAGCATTCCCTTCCCCGAAGATGGAGTATGGCTGCCTTAATGGCGGGATAGAAAACACACAAAACTCCACTGCCTGTCTATACAGGCAGTGTCCGCAGGAGTATCAGCCTGCGTACGCAGAAAGACTGTCTTATGTTCCTTCGAGTGGATTTATTTATTTATCTATCTATCTATCTATCTATCTATCTATCTATCTATCTATCTATCTATCTATCTATCTATCTATCTATCTATCTATCTATCTATCTATCTATTCATACATGTATTTACTTATTTATTTATCTGTTTGTTTCTTCATTCATTCATTCGTTCATGCATTCATTTAGTTAAGCATGTATGTATGTATGTATGTATGTATGTATGTATGTATGTATGTGTGTGTGTGTGTGTGTGTGTGTGTGTGTGTGTGTGTGTGTGTGTGTGTGTGTGTGTGTGTGTGTGTGTGTACTTATGTGTGTATTGATTTATTTATCTATCTATTTATTTATTTTTCTATTTATATACTCATCTGTTTATTCATTTATTCAATTATTTGCTCTCCTTCTGGAAGCAGGATGGGAGGGAGGAAAGCGTGTATGTGTGTGTGTACTTATGTGTGTATTGATTTATTTATCTATCTATTTATTTATTTTTCTATTTATATATTCATCTGTTCTTTATTTATTTATTCAATTATTTGCTCTCCTTCTGGAAGCAGGATGGGGGGGGGGGGGGGGGGGGGGGGGGGCAGGAAAAGCGAGGTTGAAACATTCCGAAAGATTAAATCCGTCTGGTTGTTGTCTAACGTCCTCTTCTTCATGCTCCTGGTGCAGGTGGTGACGACAGAGGAGGGCGAGGCGGACAAGCCCAAGGAAGTCATCCAGGTGCCCACCTCGCTGTGTCTGCTCCTCATCGCCACCTACATCTTCGCCGGCTCTCTGCTCTTCTCGCTCTGGGAGGACTGGGACTTCCTGACCGGGTCCTACTTCTGCTTCATCACCCTCAGCACCATCGGCTTCGGGGACATCGTGCCCGGCATGGACGTGCAGTCCTGGTCCAAGAGTACAAGCTGGTGCTGAGCGCCCTGTACCTCATCTTCGGCCTCTCGCTGATCGCCATGTGCTTCAACCTGGTGCAGGAGGACGTCAAGGCCAAGTGCCGTTGGCTGGGCATGAAGATGGAATCATCGATAAACCCGAACCGCCCGTCTAGACCTGGGGGGCGGGGGGGGGGGGGGGGGGGGGTGGAGGGGTCGTCTCTGACTAGCCTGAACTGCCTGTTTAGAAAGGTCGTGGATGATTGACAAGCCGGAGATGTCTGTCTACATAGCTCTGTGTTGCCGGTCTATCAGCTCGCCCGGGAGTTCAGTGTGAGGCGTCTTCTGAATGCGCTGGTGATCGGTGTGGTGTGGGTGGTCATCGTTGGAGATCAATATGCGAAGAACCCTGTTAAGATTTAACACAGGCAAGTGGCCGGGTGGTTCTTGTGTTGGCATTCGTGCCAGCTGAACCTCTGGTGATTCTAACTTTGAACGAGGGAGACAAGTTGGTTGAATCCAGACTTTATCGTGTTGTGTTGTCCTTCTACCTTCTGGGGGTGCATAATGAAACCAGACGTTTTGGAGCAAACATCGTGACGTTAAAGGTTAAAGACTGGTTTGCTCCAGGTTGACCTGACTTCATGGACGATGAGGGAATGAGGACCGTTGGACCACACGCGCTGCTGGTAAATGCACCAGGAGTATCTTGTAGCTAAAGCATGAGATGGGTTTTTCTGGCTGTGGGAAGCAAGAGGAGAATCTGGAAAACTGTATGTTACACTCCTGTGTCAGGTGCGTGGGGGTACCGAGCGCGTTAGAAATAGAAGAAGAAACAATCAACTTCAGAGTTCAGCAACTTTGAATACGGCACTTAGGTGGCTGAAGATGATCAGTCCTGCAGCAACAAACATCAGACATCCGTGCGGAGGTCTGATAGTGTGTGCTGACGTATCGTACCTCTCAGAAAAAGAAAGAAAGAAAAACTGCGTCCACGGTTTGAAGTGTCCCATCAAGATAACTGACCTGGAGGACCCGCGGACTTGGTTCAAAGTATGGTCACGTCAGCGCATCAGTAAGTCATTTGTGCGGAAACACAGATCCGACTCAAACATTGACCTGTCCCTGTGTGTCCACTGTGTCCGTTGCATCACCACCTGCCCTGTGTTTTGTTTGTGGTTTTTTTTTTTTAGAGATGAGTCAGTCATGTCAAAAATTGTACATGACACATGTGTCTTTCATCGTTGGTGTCTTTCATGATGGCTAACTGAGGAAATCAAAGTCTGTGAAAACAACAGTTTGGGGGACTGCACATGACAGCACCTGAAGACTTCTCACATCCGCTGGTACCTTGGCTCAGAACAATAATATACACTGTATGCACTATGGCCTAACACCACAGTCTTATAACAGACCACACCTTTCTTATGCTGATAGCGCACACAATCTCTTTGGTCAGAATGCCCAGTAAAAAAAACATCAATTGTTACTATGGATACCAGTTAGGTTTAGACACTATTCACTAGAACGTCTAGCAACTAGCATCAATTGTTACCATGGATACCAGTTAGGTTCAGGCACTTTTCACTTCTTAAAACACCAAAGAGACGGTTGATGAACTGTCAGTGCTTGTAATGTACACGTTAAGAGAGTTCCAATGTTAATCATGTTAATCAGTTTGTTCGCCAGTTACTTTCGAACATCGGGAATCCAGGACACGTCCGCGCAAAGATTTGAAAGTAACAATTTGTTGTCTCCTTCAGTTTAGTGGGTTTTCGTGTTGGGAAGATAATGTGAAATGCTGTGTCGGAGGTTAAACTTGCTGGCTTTCGAACTTGAAAACATCGCAGTCCAGAAACGTTGAACTCCACAACTTGATTCACATACCTTTGCATTTGCGAGAGAGAGAGAGAGAGAGAGAGAGAGAGAGAGAGAGAGAGACAGACAGACAGACAGACAGACAGACAGACAGACAGACAGACAGACAGACAGACAGACAGAGAGAGAGAGAGAGAGAGAGAGAGACAGACAGACAGACAGACAGACAGAGAGACAGAGAGAGAGAGAGACAACTCAGAACTCCGAAAACCTTTATTCGATCAAGGGTTTAGATTTTAGGCAGAGTCTATTCGTCCAATCTGTCCTTGCTAAGCTACATTATGCGATGAGATTTTCAGAGAGAGAGAGAGAGAGAGAGAGAGAGAGAGAGAGAGAGAGAGAGAGAGAGAGAGAGAGAGAGAGAGACAAAACAATAGAGACAGAAAGGAGTACGCAAGACGTAGCCCAATCTGAATGTGATAGTTCCAGACTATGTCTGGCAGTAAAACCTGCTCTGCTCTGCTCCCTCGGAGAGATAGCAGAAAAACCGACTGATGATGGCAGCCTGTGACAATTCACGGCGATCTACTCCCATGCGGCAGGAAGGATGTGAATATTTGATTCCAAACATTTAGCAAATAAAAAATGAAGAATGGGTTGAATCAAAAAGTATTGGATTCTCACTATTGGTAAACGATTCCTAGAAAGCTTGGCTCACTATACTACACTGCAACAATGAGCACTTACAGCAAAAAAAAATTCAGACTTTCATTAACACCTGTCTGAGGCGCATCTTCAAAATCAGATGGCCAGAGAAGATCAACAATGAAGATCTATGGAAGCAAGCAGGACAGGAACCAGTGGCCAAGCAGATTTGCGGAGGAAATGTGGGGCTGGACTGGACACACTCTCAGGAAGCCAGCATCCAGCACCACACGCCAAGCCCTGACATGGAACCCGCAGGGGAAAAGGAAGAGAGGCCGACCTCGCAGCAGCAGGAGGTGAGACACTGAGGCAGAGATAAAGAGGCAGGGGACCACTGGACAGGCATTTAGCGAGCAGCCCAGAACGGAGTGCGATGGTGGAGTGTTGTCGATGGGCTATGCTCACCCTTTGAGCTATGGGCTTAAGTCAGTAAAGTAAGCAAGCAACGAGTACTGAGAAATGTTTATGCGGAGCATTGGGAATACCGTGCGTCCACATTGACCAGTAAGAAAATATAACGCGCACAATTCCCTGCTGAATTTTTGGAAACACCATAGACCACGACTGGGCAGACGCTGAGTAATAAATCGTGTTATACCCACCCAGATTGAGCAGAGCAAACTGATAGAAAACTTTACGTGAGGCAGAGAATAATAAAACATTTCTGCTTGGCGATTTGGTGTCGTAAGCAAGCATTTGTTTTGAGTTAGCGGGGGAGTGTGTGTGTGTGTGTGTGTGTGTGTGTGTGTGTGTGTGTGTGTGTGTGTGTGTGTGTGTGTGTGTGTGTGTGCGTGCGTTTGTGTGTGTGTGATTGTGTGTGTGTGTGTGTGTGTGTGTGTGTGTGTGTGTGTGTGTGTGTGTGTGTGTGTGTGTGTGTGTGTGTGTGTGTGTGTGTGTGTGTGTGTGTTCATTACGGGAGCAAGAGGAATCCTACTTGTTCATGATTTACCGAGCAAATGGCGGAGTGTCCAAATTGGGTTGTTGGACATCTTGAGCGCCCAGACTTAGCAATGAGAAACTTCTCTGATCCATGAGAGAGCGAGTCACCCACAGTGAACCGTGAGAAAAGGGTTCAGACGTTCCGTGGATCACACATGACTGACCTGCTGTCAGACGACCACCTCACTGGTGATGACGACGGCTGTTGGGTCTTTGCGGTATCATCAATAGTATGCAGCTCCCGAGAGCATTACTCAGTATACTGACAAAGAAATGTCTTTTAATAATGAATTCTTTCATCACTCATTCATTCACTGATCCATGTATGTATTCATTCATTCATTCATTCATTCATTCATTCATTTCTGCGTTGTTCTGTGGAGATCGTACAAATGTTGTAACTGTTTCAGTTTCAGTTTCATCAAGGAGGTGTTATGTGTGCGGACTAGTCCATATACGCTACACCACATCCGCTAAGTTTTGAGACCACACTGTGCACGATTTAAAGCTGATGGACAAATGAGATAATGACTAAGGTCAGAGAATTTTAAGAAGAGGATCTCGTGGCTACGACTTACCAGATGTTTGATTTACGCATTTAGCCCAACAACGCGCTGGTCAGACCTTGAGTACCTACCTAACATTAGCTGTGCCATTGTTGTCATTGTGTGTGTGATGAGTGTACACGTGTATGGGAATGGTGTGTTGGCACGAGCCCATGTCGTAACAAACGCCTGACCAGTCAGTGATCTTCGAAGCACTCTACTCTCGGCCATGCCCAGTCCGGTAGAGGAGTCTTGACCAGTCCAGGTCTTCATTCTGGGCGAGCTTCATTAATATGCTTTTGTCATGCGCACACGCTACTACACGAACAGTATGGGCGATTTGTTTTTTTTTTTTTTAAGTTAGTTTCAAAGTAAGGTGACTGCAGGCGGATCTTGAAACAAATTTTAAGAATAATCCTTAGTGAGTCCGCCAAAAACAATGACAAACAAGTGACAAAACACGACGCGTTTCGACTTCGGTCCTCTTCAGGCAAGGAAAACAACGTTCAGGACAATGAAAACGAAGAACGAGCAATCACATGTCTTCTCATATCCCGCGCAATCACTTATCTTCTTATATAAATGTGCCGAATATGAGAAGACAAAGCGAGTGCTCATTCTCATTCTTCGTTTTTATTGTCCTGAACGTTGTTTAACTTGCCTGAAGAAGAACTAAAACGTCGAAACGCCTCGTGTTTTTTGTCTTGTAACTTGTTTGTGCTTTTTTTTGGCGGACTCACTAAGCATTATTCTTAAAAAGATAAAGATAGACGTGTAT
>JADBJO010006806.1:92500-105000 GCA_016801955.1 Conus betulinus
CCCAGGCAGCCTACAGATTGAAACAAACCGTCTCTCACGCCTGCGCCTATTTGACATTCGTAACAGAGAGGGAGAGAGACACACACACGTCGTGGTGGCTGAACATGAGTTCTACGTCTTGCTAAAATATACGGGCGGGGGAGGGGGGGGGGGGAGGGGAGGGGAGAGAGAGAGAAGGGGAGGGAGCCTTCATTTCAGGCATAGTCCATGTACATTTGAGAAGCAACAACCCTGGCTTCGCCTGTTTGGAGACAGGGATGCCAGGAAAAACGAAGAACCCATTCTGTGCAGATAATCAACACGTGCTTTATCCTGTTTCGGGAGATTCTCCTGGATTTGATTTTTATAGGGTTTTTTTTTTCTTTCAAGAAATCTCTGTTGTTGTTTTTTTTTAACGATAATTTGATTTTAACTTGAGTGATGAGAGACTTTTTTTTTTTTTGCTAGTCTTTTAACTGAAATGAATAACAGGTATTGATTTTATTTTCTCACTTTGTTTTGTATTGGTCGCAAAAGAAGAAGAAACGGTTCTAAGCCGGCTGTACAGCGGCCACTCGTGTTTCACTCCTTCGTATCTTCCAAAGAGCGAAGAAGCCCCGTGGTGCATTCCATGTCATGTACCGGGAGGAGCCTGGGAAACAAACTTTGGGAGGATGGAGGCAACGAGTGGGGCTGCGGGATGCACGCGGGCAGGTCACTGAGCGGTGATGCCTTTAAACGGGGGGGGGGGGGGGGGGGGGGGGGGGGGGGGGGGGGGGGGCGGCCACCCCAGACTGATGTCTCCCATGACGGTTGCATCCACTGGGGTTAGTTTAAAAGTGAGAGGACTGCGAGCGGAAATTGAAACACATTTTTTTCAAAGGAATCTAAAGAAAATGTTGAAAGGAACTGAAAGCAACTCCGCTGGTTAATATGGACAAAAACGGTTGCAAGACAGCGCACGACGCGTTCCGACCTCTTAGGTCTTCTTCAGGCAGAAGAAAACAACATTCAGGACAATGGAAACGAAAACGAAAAATTAGGAGACGATACGTGTTTGCTCGTTCTTTGTTTTCGTTGTCCTGAAGGTTGTTTATCTTTTTGCTCCCCATGTCAGTGTTTTTCTTTTCTGTTGTTGTTTTTTTTTTTTTCGTTTGTTTGTTTTGTTTTTTAAGTGTTTGCAAGTCATTGATTTGATGATGGAGTAATTGTTAGATTGAGCTTGCTTTCACCCCTACTACTTATTCCTCTCTCTCTCTCTCTCTCTCTCTCTCTCTCTCCATGTGTGTGTGTGTATACATGGGTGTGTGAAAAAGAGAGAGAGAGAGAGAGAGAGAGAGAGAGAGAGAGAGAGAGAGAGAGAGAGAGATCTTTGATCCCATGCTCGAGGATCTTTTATGGATCAAAGGAGGTCCTTACAACAGCTAAGAACTGTACAGAACAACCCAGGCATCGTCGGTTACATCATCCTTACAACAGCTAAGAACTGTGCAGAACAACCCAGGCATCGTCGGTTACATCATCCTTACAACAGCTAAGAACTGTGCAGAACAACCCAGGCATCGTCGGTTACATCATCCTTACAACAGCTAAGAACTGTGCAGAACAACCCAGGCATCGTCGGTTACATCATCCTTACAACAGCTAAGAACTGTGCAGAACAACCCAGGCATCGTCGGTTACATCATCCTTACAACAGCTAAGAACTGTGCAGAACAACCCAGGCATCGTCGGTTACATCATCCTTACAACAGCTAAGAACTGTGCAGAACAACCCAGGCATCGTCGGTTACATCATCCTTACAACAGCTAAGAACTGTGCAGAACAACCCAGGCATCGTCGGTTACATCATCCTTACAACAGCTAAGAACTGTGCAGAACAACCCAGGCATCGTCGGTTACATCATCCTTACAACAGCTAACAGCTAAGAACTGTGCAGAACAACAGCCCAGGCATCGTCGGTTACATCATCCTTACAACAGCTAAGAACTGTGCAGAACAACCCAGGCATCGTCGGTTACATCATCCTTACAACAGCTAAGAACTGTGCAGAACAACCCAGGCATCGTCGGTTACATCATCCTTACAACAGCTAAGAACTGTGCAGAACAACCCAGGCATCGTCGGTTACATCATCCTTACAACAGCTAAGAACTGTGCAGAACAACCCAGGCATCGTCGGTTACATCATCCTTACAACAGCTAAGAACTGTGCAGAACAACACAAACATTGTCAGTCACATCATCCTGACAACAGCTAAGAATTGTGCAGAACAACCCCAAGCATTGTCGGTTACATCATCCTTACAACAGCTAAGAATTGTGCAGAACAATCTTTACTTCGATGCCCAAAGAGATACAATTTCCCGCTGAACACCTAAACAGTAACATACTGAACAGGCCAGCAGTGGGGACACAGGATTTGTGAGCGAAAGAAAATGGGAATCAAATATTAGGGAGTTAGATTAAAAACATCAAATATTTCACCAGCGAATATTTGTGTGTGTGTGTGTGTGTGTGTGTGTGTGTGTGTGTGTGTGTGTGTGTGTGTGTGTGTGTGTATGCGTATTTTTTGCGAATGTGCATGTGTGTATGTGCGTGTGTGTATGCACGTATGTGTCTATCTGTATGTCCATCTATCTATCTATCTATCTATCTATCTATCTATCTATCTATCTATCTATCTATCTATCCATCCATCCGTCCATCCATCTATCCATCTATTTTTACGTCTCGTCACACATATAGGTGACCGGTGTGGGTGAGACTGGGTCTAATGAACATGGTGTTTCAATTTAGACACTATCCGTTCAAGGAAGAGGAAGAGGAACGAGTGGTGGTACGATAGAGCAAAAATAATGGAAGATGATTCATATGACATTAACTGATGACAAATTAGCATGAAGAGATAATTAGCAGTAATCGAGACTTCACGATTATGAGGTTATAGAAATCTTTCCTTAATGGGTGAGGCTTGGAGGTGTCCAAAAGGTACCTCGTGTAAATTAAGCAAGGGAGAAATACTCTGNACAGTAACTATGAAAAATTAGAGAAAAATAACTAAAGTAATCTAACTTACGATTATGATTATAAAATGTTCCTTAATGGACTTTCCAAAAGGTGTCTCGTTAATTTAACAAGAGAAATAACTGGCAACGAATCTAAAAAGTCAAACACATTAACATGCCCAGTGTCAGCACTTGGTATAACACCATTCAAAAAGGGTTTCGTTAGTTCACAATCAAAAATCACATGTTGAACTGAAAGATCCCCCACGACATACACACTTAACAGTCTGGCAATACTTGGTTCGTAGGGAATTACATAAAAGTCTAAAAACCAGGCTTGAAACCGGTCGGCTAATCGACACAAAGTTTGACAGAGTTTGCTGACGAGGTTTTGATGAGGAACTGTATTGACTCCAGAAATCCCTTTCGATGATATGACTAATTTCCTTGTGTGACAAAGGACAGTCAACCTTAATACTACCTAATATATTCTTTGCTCCCCTTTTTTGCTGCTCTATCTGCTTGATCGTTAAAAATGAAGGAGGTGTGCGATGGGACCCACGAAAATACAACATTAGTACCTTTCATGTAAAGACAGTGCAACATGTACTTAATCTCAAATAATAATTCCTCTCTCTGTGTATTTTCAAAACAATGCAACTTTTTAATACTGACTGTGAATCAACACAAAACAGGATATTAAATATGAGACTGGCAAGGAAATTAAATAATTAATGCCATCAGGACAGCAACAAGTTCAGCTGTAAATATGGAATGACCCTTACCTAAATAATATGATTTTTCAGCTTTGTAATCTGGAATTACAAAGCCAGATCCCGCACTACCATCATCAAGAAGAACTGAGCCGTCAGTGTATACTTTCAAATAGTTAGTAAACTTTCTTCCATGTCAATTTTGACAGATGCTGCTAACACATGCGGCGACATCGCTTTATTTAGATCAGAAGAAAAAATGTTAACTTTTACTTCCGTTAGTTCCCAAGGGGGTACCGGCGGAACCAGTACGCGAGGCGCTACCTCGTGTGGGTTAATCTTTGATGAATTAAAAACGTCTGAAACATATGAACGAAGCGTCTCTAAATTTGAATTTTTCTGTGCATTTTCGAAAAAAATCAATGTCGGATCGTGTATTTAACTCTTCAAGGTCGTCCACGGCAATCCGTCTCACTACATATTTTACAGAACTTATTTTCCTTTCTTCATCAAGTGGCAAAAGGCCTGCTATCTTATAAACTTCAGAGGACTTAGTGTGCACAGGTACACCCAGGGACAACTTTACAGCTTTACTGTCAATTCTTTGAAGTTTCTTTAAATGCGATCGCGGAGCTGAAAAGAATACCTCCTGTCCGTAAGTCAATCTTGATCGTACAAGACTGGTTGCTAAATGCAACAAAACTTTGGGATCCTGTCCCCATGGAGAGTGACTGACAATTTTTAGAAAATTCAAACTTTTAACCGCTTTAACTATATCGAGTCTATGTGTTTTTTCCAGTTTAGTTTTGGTGTAAGTAGGACGCCTAAAAATTTTACTTCAAGTTTATAAAAAATTTCCCGTCCTCCCAGAAAGAATATAGGCAAGTTACTTGGGTTATATCCATTGTTAAAGAGAACCAAATGTGTCTTTTCAACAGAGAATTGAAAGCCGTTCAAATGCATATAACTATTTAATTTATCCAGCTCGTTCTGAAAGAGCTTCTGAATATAATTTATGTGACGTAAATTTGTTCTTTTCTTTAAAGATACATTAATCCATATTGCAATGTCATCAGCATATTGAGCTACCTTGGTATATGATGAAAAACATACATAAGTCATATAGCATTACGTTGAATAACAAAGGGGAGATAATAGAACCTTGTGGAATTCCCATATCTATAGATCTTGAGGATGATAAAGTCACACCAACTTTGGTCATTATATGTCTCCCACTTAAAAAGGATTTCACATAATGTAGTAGACGTGACCAGAAAGACCAATTTGTTTTAATTTATACAGTAGTCGGCTGTGCCACACTCTATCGTAAGCTTTAGTAAGATCAAAGAAGGAAGCAAGGACACTTTTACGTTTAGAAAACTGTTTCTTAATATGAGTAGTTAGTCGTGTCAGGTGATCAATTGTACTTCGTCCTTTTCTAAATCCAGCTTGATATGAAGAAAATACATCATGTTTATCACAGTAATAGGCCATTCTGAAATTTACTATTTTTTCCATGACTTTTCCAGTATGAGACGTGACTGAAATGGGTCTATAACTAGACGTCTCAGACCGAGGCTTGCCCTGCTTTAGAATAGGAGTCACAATAGACGTCTTCCACTTATCGGGAATTGTCCACATTCCCAACATTTGTTAAATAATTTATGTAATATGACTATCCAGTTCTCTGGTAATGGTTTAACATAGTGTAAGAAATCCCATCCAAACCAACCGAAACCTTTTTATTTCCCAACAGACGGATAGCATTCCTGACTTCCTGTAAAGATATTGATACATTTATAGTACTGTTGTTGTTTGGTACAGGATCTCTATAGTTATCAGTATTTTTTTCTTTTAATCTAAACGACTTTTGTTCATTAGGCAAACATTCCGTACAACATGTTTTAACGTACATAGATGCAAATTCCTCAGCCTTTTCTTTGGGAGATAGAAATTCTTTACTTGTTGTTTTGATCGGGTAATCTTGGAGTTTAATGCCCGATTTCATTTCTTTCACCTTATCCCACACCTTTTTCAAGTCTTTACAGTCAGATACTTCATTTAGACAGAACTGTGACCAGTATTGTCTTTTTGCTTGCGCTGTGACTCTGTTTGCTTTTATTTTTGTACTGCACATTTCTTTATGAGCTGCATCTTTTATCTCTTGCACAGGAACTTTTCTAACTTTTAGCCAGTTAAGATAAGCTAATGTTTTTGCTTTAACAGCATCCTCGCAAGCCTGATTCCACCAGACATTCCCTGAGAATGTTTCACACCTTTTGATCCTTTTTTAGGAATAGCTAGAGCAGCAGCCTCAAGAACTGCTTTCTGAAAGTTATCATAAAAGATGTTAACATCCTCACAAATAACTTCACTCTCAGTCTTCTCAGTGAGGTAATTTTGAAAAGTTTCCCAATCTGCCTTTATGTAATTAAATTTAGGTATAACATCTTCACCACTAACTTCAGATCCAACGGATTCTTTAAAAGATAAAAGTATTGGCACATGGTCACTACCTAGTGGGTCATTGGCTGTATCCACTTTGCTGTTAATGCTAAAGCAGGTGAAACAAAGGTTAGATCAAGCGCCGATGCTCTATGATGAGATATCTGGGATGCGCGTAGTTCTCCCGTCGTTAAGCAAAACTAAAGATGAATCCACACAACAGTTTCCAGAAAATCAGGGTGAGAAAACTATTTGACAATCTTCATCCCAGAAAGGAGCATGAGAATTGAAATCGCCACCAACGATCCACTTTTCTTTAGAACAGTTTAGAGAACGTAACCAATTAGTATTTTGCCCATCAGGGCCCTTAGGGTAATAAACTGATGCAAAATGTAAAATTTGATTGTTTGAAACTTTCAATTTATAAAGGATGCCGACACATTAACTGTATCTTTTGTAAAAGAAAGAGGACTAACGTACGTGTAATCTAAACCACATTGTACATAGATAGATAGCTGTACTAACTTTATCAGAATCTTTGCATATATGATAAACCGGGGGATAGTAATAACCTTGTAACTTTGGCAACTTCTGCTGAGTGACATTTAAGGACTGAAGGAGAAGTACATGATGAAATTTACTAGAAAGATGCATACACAAATTATCAATATAGTTGACAAGGAACGTGCGTTCCATTGTAGAACCGACAAATTATCACATGTGTTGTTCTTTTTCTTCCTGGTCATATGTTAACCTAATTTAATGATGGATAAGTATCATATAGGTGACGCAGTACAATAATCTGATCAAAACTGCGAAAAGCACCCGTTACCTAGAGAATGGGGGGGAGGGGGAGGGGGGAGAGATTTTTTTTTTTTTTTTTTTTTTTTTTTTTTTTTTTTTTTTTTTCCCCCACAGGGCTGATCATGGATACTTAACTGACCATCATGAACTCTTCTATGTTGATTTGGGATGACAGGCTATCACAATGACCTCCTACTGAAAGCTGCTTCACACAATATGATGATTGGGCCCGATGTTGCACAAAAAAAAAACGCCCGAGAGCGGAAAATGGCAGATGGTTGCGCTGTTTAACATCCGTAGGCGTCAGCAGAGAAGATGATTGTTGAACATTTTGTTGACTAGCCCTCTGCCAGGAAGATGACTGCTGGTCGCCATGTTGACCAGCTGATGACTTGAGGGAAGATGACTGCTGCTCGCCATGTTGACCGAATGATGACTTCAGGGAAGATGAATGCTGGTCGCCATGTCGACCAGCGGATGACTTCTTGGAGGGAGATGACTGTAGGTCGCCATGTTGAACAGCAGTTGACTTCTTGAAAGCAGATGACTGCAGGTCGCCATGTTGACCAGCAGATGACTCCTTGGAGGGAGATGACTGCAGGTCGCCATGTTGACCAGCAGATGACTTCTTGGAGGGAGATGACTGCAGGTCGCCATGTTGACCAGCAGATGACTTCTTGGAGGGAGATGACTGCTGCTGGTCGCCATGTTGACCAGCAGAAGACTTCTTGGAGGGAGATGACAGCTGGTCGCCTTGATGACCAGCGGATGACTCTTAGAGGGAATTGACTGCCTGTTGGAATGTTGACCAGCAGATGACTTCATGGAGGGAGATGACTGTTGGTCGCCATGTTGATCAACTGATGAATTCATAAAGGGAAATGACTGCTGGTCGCTATGTTGATCAGCTGATGGTTCTTCAGGGGACAGTGATTTGGAAGTTTCATAATAGCCTTCCGTTTGAGTTGAAACGGAAAAGAACTTTACAGCAGTTTGTGTAGAGATTTGCAATCAACACTACAAGCATTCTTTACAACGTCCGCATAAGATTTCTGGTTAACGGACTCTGTCTGTTTCAGCTTCAGCTTTGCTTGACGAATAGCCTCTTGAAACGAAATATAGTTCTTTTTGATTTCAAAACATTCACTTCTTTGGCCATCTTTTTAGCAGGACATCCATGAAAAGCCGATGAATGGTCACCTTTGCAGTTCACACAGAATCTGTCCAAGGTGCAGTTCTCTCGGGGGGGTGATGACTGACCACATCTGCTGCATATCTGTACTTTACTTAAACAGTGTTTCTTGGTGTGATGCAAACGCTGACAACACGTACACCTTTTTATTGGCGCACAATATATGGGTGTATCTTCAACACAACATTGTCAATACTAGTTTTTTCTGGAAGTGCTTGAAGTTTGAAAGTAATATTGTCACTTTTTTCCGTTTTTTTAAGAACTGATTTTCGGACCCCGCTCACAATACTTGGAACAGAAGACAGAAGACTCTCATCCAGGTCCTTGAAAACAATACCAACTGTTTTTACTTGGGGCTTAGTAGTTTCAACAGCGCGATACCAGCAATACTTTGTGTCTGCATCAGCTTCTTACTTTGTCTCTCATTTTTGCACTGAATATAAAAACTATCATCTCTTAACTTTTTGACAGACACAACTTCACCAGTCACGGACTCTATTGCCTTTTTGTGGTAATGAGGATATAGATGTCGCAGGAGCAGAGAGCCGTCACCTGAATCTTTAATAATAACATTATAATCTTCTTTGTTCAACAAATTTGGTACGAAAGATGATTTAAGATAACTAAGTTGAACTTGCTTCAAGGGAGTTGTCACCATCAGGTATGAACTGTTCTTTCCAGTCTGAAATTCCATGGTCAAAAATGATGTCAAAACAAAATGACGACACTCTCCGTGTCCATAAGTTACGACATTATATTACGTCATTGCTGAGTTCCCGATTAGAACTAGCAAAACAAAACAATAGAAAAATAAAAATCAAAAAGAAATTTTCACTCTAATACACTTTAAAAAAAAAAGAAAATCAAAAAAAAGAATTAAAGAATAGGCATTGATGACCTGTAAGCAGTAAAGGCTTGCGGCAGTGATCAGATCAATGCGAATATTCCAATTGAAGTGTGCCGCTCCAAATGGTCGCCGGTTCAGTGGCCAAAACTGCCATCGACACTGCACGACTCAAAAAAAGGTAGACTGGACGCACATTCCATCTGTGATCACCGCACAAACCAACTTATTGCAGATCACCAAAACACAATACATTCACATTTTAACGCCGTATAAAAATCTTACGACCGGGAAAACTATAATAAATGGTAGAGCTGTTAGATCCTGCTGCTTCAGTAATCCAGTGTGTGTGTGTGTGTGTGTGTGTGTTAGTGTTTGTTTGTGTGTGTGTGTGTGTGTGTGTGTGTGTGTGTGTGTTAGTGTGTGTGTGTGTGTGTTGTGTGTTGTGTGTGTGTGTGTGTGTGTGTGTGTGTGTGTGTGTTAGTGTGTGTATGTGTGTGTGTGTGTGTGTGTGTGTGTGTGTGTGTGTGTGTGTGTGTTCGTTTGGTTTTGTTTTAACACAGATTGATTGAAAAATCGCTTGTCTCTTAGTAGTATGTATTTAATAGGTTGTTACGTTATACTTTGGTTTGTGTGTTTATCCGCATTTTCGCCTCTCTCTTCAGTTTGCGCAGAAGTCTGATGCAAGAAACATTGAGTGGAAAAGCATTTCCCTGTGTCATACGGTGCGTTAAACAAAGCTTGACTTTGTACCTTTGCTTTTTTTTGTTTCTTTTTTTTTTTTGTTTAATTTTCCCATAAACAAAAGACAATAATCATGTACAAGAAAAACAAAAACATAGTTTCAGAACCAGTGACATATAGTTATTAGACATTTAGTAGGTGATGGACAATTGAGGATACATCTCTATTATGAAACAGAGGTAATAATAGAAACTATTACCAAATGGCATAATATAACATTTTTTTTTTATGATGGGCTTATAGATGGACAATGTCATTTCGCAATGGAGAGATTATCCCACCACACCGTCCGTTCTGGCAACATGATGTCTACATACATAAGGCTTAAATTATATAAATAAGGGTATATATTTTTTCCATGTTAGCTCGAACTCATGGGTTTTCCCTACAGTTGCTGATAAATATTTTTCTGTTCTTACCCTTATATTTAAACTATTGATGAAACTGGGCATTGTAGGGTTCAAATTGTGTAACTTGCTTTTGTAGATGAAAAAATTGGCAAATAGTAGTATGAAATCTAAAGGCTTGCCTGTTATTACATTTCTGCACAACCAAACAAGATTAGTTGCTCGTTTAATATTAGTCTTAGAGAATGGGGACATTTATTCCATAAAACAGATTCTAAGTCATTCCAGAAATTTTGAATCACAATGCAATTCCAAAAACAAGTCCTGATTGTCTGCGTTTCTGAGTTACAGAAATTACATTGTGGGGAGTCTGTGAGTTTACACATGTGAAGGAACTTTTGTGTGGGGAGAATACTGTGTACAAGTCTGAACTGGAACCATCTCAGTTTAGTATCTGTAGTAGTTTTAAGAGGTTTTAAAAAAGATATCTTTCCACTTGAGTCCAGTATACAGACGTTCCCACTTAATCACTGCTGCCGGTGTGATTTTAGAACCAAGTAGGATCGATTTAACTACTTTGTTGTCTTTCTGGGTCAAGGTCCATGTTTTATTTTCCTCATCAATACATGTGCTATGTCTTCTCTGTAACTGAGAATTTCTTGATATTTTCTAATAGCTCTGATGATTCCCTCATATGCTAAAAAATAGTTTTTGTAACGTTTAGTATTTTACTTTAAAATCATTAAAGGACAGAAAATTTCCATTTACATCCATTACATGGTTAACTTTTGTGTCACACCTGCTTCTATCCATTTTTTCATGTAGATCACCTTATTGTCCTTGTTATGTTTACATTATAATGAATATATTCTGACAGGAATTCTTTCATATTTAAAGGTTTACACTTTGAGCAGAACTTTTTATAGTGTCTAACAACATCAAGTCAGAACGGATTATCGAGTCGTTGGAGTAACACGTTAGCGTACTCACCTCCGAGCGTTTTCATTTGTTTCATTGCTGGATACAAGGTATATATGAAACTGCTAAATTCTGATTCTGGAATATTTAACCGTCTTAACCAGCTAATCTTCAGAGTCTCAAGTAGTATAAATATGTTACTCACTTTAGTCCTCCATTTTCATATTCTTGATAAATTACCGATTTCTTTATCTTATTATGTTTCCCATTCCATAAGAACTGGAACATTTCAGTTTCTATTTCCTTCAAAAGTTGGCTTGGGGGGTCCGGAAGATTGACAAACAGATAGGTAAACTGAAAAAGAATAAACATTTTTTAATATTGCGATTTTCCCAAAAGGAGTGAGATTTCTTCTTTTCAATTGTTTTAAGATTTTCTGCATGGCTGAAAGCTTTTGACTGTAATTTATTTCGACAATTTGGTCTGTATTAGTAGAAAATTTTATGCTGAGAACCTTAAAGATACCCGGATTCCATTGGAAGTTCCTATCCCTAAAGTATCGAATTTGACTATTTTTTCTACTTCCAATCCACACTAGTTGGGTTTATCACAATTCATTTTCAAGCCTGACATCTGTGCATATTCATCAAGGATATCTACAGTTGCCTTGAGAGACTGTTCAGAACCATCAAGTAGCAGAGAAGTATCGTCTGCAAACTGTGACAGGAGAAATTCTGTGTTTTTTTTTGTGCTAATGCCTTAAACATCTTTACTTTTTCGAATCATCAGTGATAAAAACCTCTGCGCATATTAAATATAAGTATGGAGAAAGCGGGTCCCCCTGTCTGCACCCTCTTTCAAGTTTAAAGCGGGTAGAATACTGACCATTTACCAGGACGCACGATGTGGTATTCATATACAATGTTCGAAACCACTGAACAATACTAGGTCCAAAATAAAAAAAAATTAAAACATTTTTCAATAAAGACCCAAGAGACACTGTCAAATGCTTTCTCAAAATCAATCAGCATTAAGAGACCAGGAATACGTGTTTTTTCAGTGTAGAGCATAATATCATATAGCAATCTTATATTTTTCTCCAATGTAACGACCTTTGATAAAGCCCTTCTGACAGACATTTATAATGCTTGGCAAGACTTTTTGTAATCTTGCAGATATGCAAGCAGAAGCTATTTTATAGGAGACATTTAACAGGGATATTGGGCGCCAATTTTTTATAAATTGTTTGGGTTTTTTCCTCTTTGGGTAAACACACAATGATTCCTTGTTTTTATGAGACTGAAAGTTGCCCACAGTCGTAGCCCAAATTAACTGATCTGACAAGAAAGTGACCAATGTCAACAAAAAGAGAACTTAAAGAATTCAACGGCAAATCCGTCTGACCCAGGACTTTTGTCATTTTGCATTTTTTTTTCAGTGCTTTTGCAGCCTCACTGTACGTGAGGGGTCCTTTAATGCTCTCTTTCGCATCACAAGTTATTCC
>JADBJO010006806.1:110000-115000 GCA_016801955.1 Conus betulinus
TCACTATGAAGTGACTAACTACTACAGGTGTGTCACTATGAATGATTGACTACTGCAGGTGTGTCACTATGAACTGATTAACTACTACAGGTGTGTCACTATGAAGTGACTAACTACTACAGGTGTGTCACTATGAAGTGATCAACCGCTGCAGGTGTGTTGCTGTGAAGTGACTAACTGTAGCAAGTGGTTCATCATGAATAAACTATCACAGCTGGATGACCAAGTGCTCAAATTACGCGCTTAATAATCGCAATGTCTTATGATAGGATCCAAATAAATAATGGACATCACACCCAGTCGTCTGTGTCACCATACTAGTTGCCCCAAACCAACAGTACCAGACGAGAGACGAACAATGCTAGCGAACCTTGACAGATCTAAAAACAAACCATAGTTTTTTGGAAAAAAAAAAAAAAAAAAAAAAAAAAAAAAAAAAAAAAAAAAAAAACGATTAACGAAACATTAGATGTAATCAGCGTGGTGTTTGTGTGCGCGTGTGTTTATGAACAGCACCGTGTTTCCAAAGTTGGGGCCATGCTTCCAGAAGAATATCGAGAACTGTACAAGCTCTCAGCGTAACACTCTGATGAGCCTGGCTAACCATACAGGATTTGCCTGTGAGCCCAACACCAACCAAACCCACCCTGTAGTCAAGCACCGTACGTACTCAATGTCACCGTTGTTCCACCTTGGATGAGATTCAAAGAGTTTGCCAGGTTTCTTATTCAAAATTCTACGTGTAAACTTCCCTGGCGTAGTGGAATGAATGTCTCTCTTGTCCTTCCCAATCGCCATCCATGGAACAACGGTGTGTATGTGTGTGTGTGTGTGTGTGTGTGTGTGTGTGTGTGTGTGTGTGTGTGTGTGAATAAAGGTTTGGTATCTTTCTGATTAACATGTATAAACAAAGTGAGTTTGCGTATTCTCTCTCTCTCTCTCTCTCTCTCTCTCTCTCTCTCCTCTCTCTCTCTCTCTCCCCGCCCGGTGTATATGTGTGCAAATGTGTGTAAGCAAATGTACGTGTGTGCGTGCATGCGTGCGAATGTGTGTGTGTGTGTGTGTGTGTGTGTGTGTGTGTGTGTGTGTGTGTGCGTGCGTGCGTGCGTGCGTGCGTGCGTGCGTGTGTGTGTGTGTGTGTGTGTGTGTGTGTGTGTGTGTATTTGTGTGTGTGTGGCGCGCGCGCGCGCGCTCGCACGCGCGCGCGCGTTCATTTAAAGTGTCAAAACATTAACACAGGTGTACTTTGTGAGTGCGTGAGCGGTCACACTTATACAAATGCGTACACATCTGTCACAGTGTTCTCACGGTTGACAAGCGCTGATCTGGCCGTCAACGACCAATGCAACGAAGACGAAGAGTTACAGACATATATGATCTGCCATAATCGAGCCTTGCAAGCCATCGGCTTGTCACTTGCCAATTTCAGCGATGTCGTACCCACACTTAGCATCGAAGAGCTGGCCCCCAAGTACCGAACGTGAGATTTTCTTGTTGAGAACAGATTGGTCGTTCAGTCCTCTCTTTGTGTACAAAACTGTTTTGTGTTGTGGTGGGATGTTTTTTTTTTTCTTCTTCTTTGGGGGATAGGGATTTGTTTGTTCGTTTTTCGTTTGTTTGTTTATTTGTTTGTTTGTCGGTTTGTTTGGTTTGGTTTGGTTTGGTATGGTTGTTAAGTGTGTTTTTGCCTGTTGTCAAGAACTGTACATTGGCAACTTGCGACAGTCCCTATGACTACCACCACCGCCACCTCCCTCCCCCCCCCCCTCCCCCTCCTTGGTGATGAGGACCTTGCATTGCTGTACATAGTTTCTGTGCCATGGATCCGCTGTCACTTCAGTTGCTGGTGTTCCTATCAGGATTTGACCAACATTTAAAACAGTTTGTTTTTCTCTGACATGCCTGGATGAGATCGGTAAAGGGGTACCAGAAGAAAGTTTTGAGTCAAATGCCAAACGCGCATCAGAAGAAAGTTCTGAATTGAATGGTAAAAGTGTATAGGAAGAGAGTTCTGAGACGAATGGTAAAAGTGCATCACAACAAAGTTCGGAGTCAATGGTAAAAGTGTATAGTAAGAAAGATCTGAGCCGAATGTTAAAAGTGTATCAGAAGAAAGTTCAAAGTCGAACGGTTAAAGTCTGTAAGAAAAAGTTCTGAGTCGAATAGTAAAAGTGTATGTTCTGAGTTGAACAGTTAAATGCATAAGAAAAAAGATCTGAGTCGAATGGTAAAAATGTATAAGAAAATGTTCTAAGTCGAACGGTAAAGGTGTATAGGAAGAAAGTTCTGAATCCAATGGTAAAAGTGTATCAAACCAAAAATTCGGAGTCGAATGGTAGAAGCGTATCAGACCACGGTTCGGAGTCGAATGGTAAAAGTGTATCAGAAGAAAGTTCGGAGACGAATGAAAGAAGTGTATCAGACCACGGTTCGGAGTCGAATGGTAAAGGTGTATCAGACCAAAGTTCGGAGTCGAATGGTAAATGTGTATCAAACCAAAGTTCGGAGTCGAATGGTAAAAGTGTATCAGACCACGGTTCAAGGTCGAATTTTGAAAGTGTATCAGACCAAAGTTCACAGTCGAAAGGTAAAAGTGTATCACACCTTCAGAGTCGAAAGGTAAAAGGGTATCAGACAGAGTCGAAAGGTAAAAGTGTATCAGACCAACGTTGGGAGTCGAATGTTAAAAGTGTATCAGAAGTATGTTCGGAGTCGAATGGTAAAAATGTATCAGAAGAAATTTCGGAGTTGAATGCAGGCAGGAGATGTAGCTTACAGTTCCAGACAAAATGGACATTTTCTATCCCATCAGCTATTGGCAACCCCTCCATCAAGCCTGATACGTTGATCTGTTTGTGTATCTAAAACCCGTAGTAACTGAAATATCAGAAGGTAGTCCCAGTTTACACTGTCTCGAAGCAGTATGACGAGTCTCGGTGTAGGAAATGGTGTCACATAGAAGCAGTATGACGAGTCTCGGTGTAGAAATGATGTCACATCGGAGCAGTATGACGAATCTTGGTGTAAGACATGGTGTCACATTGAAGCACTATGACGACAAGTCCTTGGTGTAGGAAATGATGTCACTTTGAAGCAGCAGGCGTATGACGACAAGTTGTGAGTTCACACATTGTGTCCTTTCTCCCTACTTACCCACCTTAATATTCCAGCGCAACAGTCCATACTTTCGTCGCGGTTGCTAACTTTGTCAGGGATGCTTTGAGCCCAGATTTAAGCTGTGTTGAAGACTCATCAGATAGGTTCCGAAGTTAAAACTGATCAAGTAGCCCCTACAATCGGCACTAGCAGACCTACCAAAGGTACGAGCCAACATCTCAAGAGCGGTCATCAACATGCTGGCCCCCATGGAAACGTGCTGCCGTCTGTCGTCTAGTGTTGTCCACCTGGCCACTGAGGCCACCTCAAGACTGTCCAGGAGACCACTGACACCACAAACGGGCGCGTGTGACGGTACAAAGTGTCCGCAGAAACAAAGTGTCCGCACGCAGACACTGTTCCCTGCGGACACTCTGTACCGCGACCTGACATTCAAAGTGTCTGCAGAAATCCTGCAGACACTTTGTTCAGCGAGGTGACGTATAACTTACAAAATCTGAACGAAGTGTCCGCAGCCGTTTCAGCCTCAGTGTGAGTGGGTGAATGTGCACGTAAACTCCCATACGCGTGCATGCGTGCGTGTGTGCGTGCGTGCGCACGCGCGCGCCACATGTGTGTGTATGTGTGTGTGTGTGTGTGTGTGTGTGTGTGTGTGTGTGTGTGTGTGTGTGTGTTTGCGTGTGTGTGTGTGTGTGCGTGTGTGTGTGTGTGTGTGCGTGTGTGTGTGTGTGTGTGAGTGTGTGTGTGCATCTTATTTTTTAAAAAAAAAGTTTAAAAACGTGTTGACTACTTTTTGTGCAACGCGCGCGCGCGCGCGCACACACACACACACACACACACACACACACACACACACACACACACACACACACTCGCACGCACGCACGCACGCACGCACGCATGCACGCGCATGGGAGTGTACGTGCACATGCATCCACTCACACTGAGGCTGAGACGGCTGCGGACACTTTGTTCAGCTGTTGTAAGTTATATGTCACCTTGCGGAACAAAGTGTCCGCAGGATTTCTGCGGACACTTTGAATGTCAGGTCACGGTACAAAGTGTCCGCAGGGAACAATGCGTCCGCATGCGGACACTTTGTTTCTGCTGGACACTTTGTACCGTCACAGGCACACCTCTTACTGACTGGTGGAATGGGAGATAACTGGTTAGAAGACGAAGAAGAGAAGAAAAAAAGAAAGAAAGAAAGAAAGAAGAAGAAGAAGAAGATGAAGATACAGGTGGACATTACAAGACTGAAACAGACAGCAGCATCACAGGAAACAAGTCGACATACACACAGACACACAAAAAGGGGTGTAACCTGATGTTTATTTCAACATATAATACGAAAGAGAAGATAAATTCTCAATGACGTCCGACCCAAAACCATCCTGAGGAGTGCCAGCGCTCGAAACAGATCTGTTGATTTTAAAACTTCCTTTTACCATACTATTTTAACAGATGTTGCTCCCCAAGGGGTACCATTCTCCAACCCGCAATTCTACTTAAAAAGGTTAATAGAACAAACTGAAAATTCGTACGAAACATGAGATGGAAAGCGTTTTTCTTCCTGAACCCGAATGCAAAAAAAGAGGACAAAAACACATATGGCTTCAAATCATGGCGATCTCCACCGGCCATAGATGAAATGAAATCTTTCGAGGATAAAATGAAAAGAATGATAGCCAACATAGAATTCAAAAATCAAACAACGATTTCCAAACATCATTAAAAAATGAAATAAAACAAATACAAAATGACAAAAAATATTCGTGAAGGCTGACAAAACCCAGTAATTACTACAAAATGGAACCAAACGAGTACTCACAACTTCTTGATAAAACATTCAGAAAAACTACAAAAAGCTGATAAAACCATAC
>JADBJO010006806.1:120000-125572 GCA_016801955.1 Conus betulinus
TCTTTTTTTCTTTCTTTCTTCTTCCTTCCCTTTTCAGGTTTCAGTGCATTCCTAAGTTCTATTTCAATTATGACATCCTGCATTAGCTACTTTGGAAGTATTCAACAATTTACTCTTGCGATGGTATCTCTCTGTCTCTGCCTCTGTCTGTCTGTCTGTCTGTCTCTGTCTGTCTTTCTATTTCTCTCTCTCTCTCTCTCTCTCTCTCTCTCTCTCTCCTCTCTCTCTCTCTCTCTCTCTCCTCTCTCTCTCTTCATGTCAGCTGATTCATCAGGCAGTGCTGAAGGCTAGGTGTGAGATCTGCTGTGTGACCAGACTCTGTCGTCTCACAAGGCCCGTCAGTGCTGCTGCCCCACGCTGCCCTTTCACTGCCCCACGTGACGTGAACTGTACTGTCCACCACTCGGCAGCCATTCTGCGGACAACATGTGAGGAATGCAATAAATAGCTGCTGCTCTTTTCTTTGCCAAGATCAGTCAGACGAGTAGTTTGCGAATTTGTTCCTTCACATTTTGCGAACTCATGTCAAAATGAAAAAAAAAAAAATAAATAAAAATAAATAAATAAAAGAATTACCCCCACACTGCCTTCAGGTCTTAAGATAAGATAATGTTGCTTATAGCCCAGCCGACCGCAAAGGGCCACATCAGGGCTGTCATCACGTTAAAATCAACTCACAAGTCATTCATTCATACAATTCTTTAAAATCCATCGAAGAACCCATCCGAAAATTTGTTAGAAATCTTTCCATTGTAAATTCTCAGATCCAAAGAAAAATGTTAATCTCTTTCAAGAACTCAAAGATCGCGTCAGGCGGAACATCTCTGAACAAGGTTTTCATGGAATTGGCTGTAAAATGTTTGTGTCTCACAGACTGCAAGTCCCAACACTCTAAAAGAACATGTTTCATTGTGAGTGGCTTCTTCACTCTGTAAAAGTAGGAATGGGTAAACTACGAACGGCCGGTGCGCAGCGGGCACACAACTGTTTCTTCTTTACGACCACCAAACGTAGATGAGAGGAACTCCTTAAGGTTTGGACGGATCTGAAAGAGTTTGTTATCCGTCTGTGTATTCCAGTCCTCCTGCCAGAGGTCTCTGACATAATCATTAATTTTGGGTTTCGGATCTGAGCAGAGGATAGATAGATGTGTTTGACAGTTTCTCTGCTGTGGCATTCTTGGCCAAACGATCAACCATTTCATTCCCTCCGATGCCAACATAGATAGATTGATAGATAGATAGATAGATAGATAGATAGATAGATAGATAGATAGATAGATACTTGCAGAGGATATTGATTCATTGTGTTCATCTGTCTGCAACTAGTCCAGCAGCGTCTGTTTTCATTTTTTGTTCGAGGAATGTTCAGTTTTCCAGTGGGTTGACTTACACAACCATCAGGGGACCCGCTGAAGCAGGTGGACTTGGGGAATACAGGGACGACAACTGATGGACGGAAACCATGCCAGGATTGTCAGGGAAACTGTTAGCAGATACCCAGGCCTTGGGACACAAGGGGGACTGTTGATGTTTTAAGAAGAAGAAAAAGAAGAAAGAGGAGGAGGAGGAGGAGGAGGAGGAGGAGGAACAAGAAGAAGAAGAAGAAGAAGAAGAAAGAAGAAGAAGAAGAAGAAGAAGAAGAACTCAGCATCAGTCAGTATAAAGACCGACCAAATCCCAGCAAGAAGGAATGGCAGAGAAGAAGAAGAAGAAGAAGGAGGAGGAGGAGGAGGAGGAGAAGGAGGCGGAGGGGGAGGAGTAGGAGGAGGAAGAAGAAAAGGAGAAGGAGAAGAAAAGGAGGAAGAAAATGAAACTGAGGAGGAGGAGGAGAAGGAGGAGTAGTAGTAGTAGTAGTAGTAGTAGTAGGAGGAGGAGGAGGAGGAGGAGGAGGACGACGACGACGGCGACGACGACGAACAGGACGATTTATAGATGGTGCCTTGCATGGTACAGTGCTTGGCACCTAACATTTACTCAGACATTTGAACATCGCATAAAAGTACCAAGCTTCCGCCTTACTAAATATAGCATATGTTAAGGTCGCATTTGCTGTCATATAGAGCATAACTAAACAGGGCTAGTTTCATTTCCTGGCTAGAAATTCGGGATTCACCATTTGTAAGAGTTTTCAGTAAGTCATAGTTTTAATCCTACCATTAGGGAAGCCGCTTTCTGCATTGGACATGGAAGCCCAATTTCAACATATGTATGCATGTGTGTTATGTTCATGCCATCTTTTCCACTGGAACACGATGGCATACCCTGCACTGGTCAGTAATATGGGAGATAACGATGGCATAGTGGATTATTTTCTGCACCGAAGATTTAAATGATATCCCCCTCTGTTAAGACACTCCTAACCCTATTCCCAATCCCACAGTTACCCCACACCTTTCTCACGCAAAAGATATAGTGGGCGATCAGCGTTGCCTGAGGATATTGTAGCCACGTGATATTTTCTACATCTGAATGGAGAAATATGTCTTTCTTGTAACATTCTTGTAGCGTGTACACATTTTCCAGGTTTCCAAGATTGCAAAAATGTATTTTCTAAACGTCCACGTTCAGCCACGGAATATCGGTGTAACGTTTCATCTAAAGGACTAGTAGAAGACTTGAGTCTGCACACAATTTAACTCTGAAAGAGAAAAGCCCTCTTTTTCTTTGCAGCCTCTGGTGGAAATTGAACTCCAGATCATGGAACACGAGTTTGACATGTTAACCAACACACCGACCAAACTTCTGGACAAACCAAAGGCAGCCTTGCTGTCTCTCATTCTATCGGTACTTTGAGGTAGTGAAGGGCCCACCGGCATCAGAGTCTCCACATCTGACGGCCTGTCTTGCAGTGGAACTCTGTTTGGCCTAGACCGGACAGATGGTTGGAGCATCTCTCCTGAGAAGGAAATCCGCTCTGTGTTGAGAGAGAGAGAGAGAGAGCGACGCTCAGCACTTGTTTGCTGGTAAGGACATAGCAGTAAGTTGTGATTCTTACAGACTAGAGCCAATCTCTATTTCACACCTCTGAACCACACAGAGGTGTCAGGAAATCAGTTTTCAAAAGAGTGATAGGGAAGAGAGGTCACAGGCAAACCACGCAGAGAATATGTCAAGAACTCATTTCCCATCGGCAGTGGAGGGACAGACAGGTGTTTATTTGAACCACGTGGTGAAGGTGTCAAGAATTCATTTCCCTTCGGCAATGGGAGGGGGGGGGGGGGGGGGGGAGGGGGGGGGGGGGGGGGGGGGGACAGATAGGTGTTTATTGAACCAAGTGGAGAAGGTGTTAAGAATCATTTCCCAAAGGCAGTGAAGGGACAGAGAGGTGTTCATTGAACCATATGGTGGAAGTGTTAAGAACTCATTTTCTGTGGGCAAGAAAGCGACAAAGAGACCCCCCCGCTGTACCACACGGTAGAGAAGTGAGCATCCGAGTCCCCACAGGTGGTGGAAGGAACCCATACGGAGCAGGTGTCAGAGTTTGGTTTACACTAGTGGTAACACACTGATACTGGATACAGCAACAGCAGATTATAACTGACATTTTTAATGATATATTTTCGTTTCTCTTCATGAGATCAAAAACATGGAATATTTAATTAGCATCCAGGCTGGGTAGCTAAGGAATAATGAATAAATGATCATTCAAACAGAGGAGGCAAAGACAGATGAATACAAATGTTATGAAAACAGGTGAAATGAAGGATATGTACATTTTACTGTTGATATTGCTTCTCCCTCCTCCCTCTCTGTCTCTCTGTCTCCTTATGTCTGTCTGTCTGTCCCTCTCTCTCTCTCTCTCTCTCTCTCTCTCTCTCTCTCTCTCTCGCATCTATATATATATATATATATATATATATATATATATATATATATATATATATATATATTTGTTTTGTTAAAACTTTGGTTAAAATGTAATTGATAAAACCTACAGCGCTGTTTCTTGCTGGTGTATATATTAATGTATGTATATATTAATCTGTTAAAAATAGGATGGTAAAAGGAAGTTTTAAAATCGACAGATCTGTTTCGAGCGCTGGCTCTCGTCAGGATGGTTTTGGGTTGTCTACTGCCGTTGTTATATGGCCCAATGTCACTGTTTACACGTGCGGATTGGCTGCACGTGTTGTTCGGTTTTCAGGTTGTTTAAAAATGGAGGAAATCAATTTTAGAGACAATCAACAAAAAATATACCATTCTCCAACCCGCAATTCTACTTAAAAAGATTAATAGAGCAAACTGAAAAATTCGTACGAAACATGAGATGGAAAGCGTTTTTCTTCCTGAACCCGAATGCAAAAAAGAGGACAAAACACATATGGCTTCAAATCATGGCGATCTCCACCGGCCATAGATGAAATGAATCTTTTGAGGATAAAATGAAAAGAATGATAGCCAACATAGAATTAAAAAAATCAAACAACGATTTCCAAACATCATTAAAAATGAAATAAAACAAATACAAAATGACAAAAAAATATTCGTGAAGGCTGACAAAAACCAGTAATTACTACAAAATGGAACCAAACGAGTACTCACAACTTCTTGATAAAAACATTCGGAAAAACTACAAAAAAAAAGCTGATAAAACCATACACAACAACATCCGAAAAAAAAAGAAAAGAACTCGTACACCACATGGATCTAGGTGACAGGGTGGAAACAACAGCAATAAAAGAAGCCTTCATAACCCTTAAAGACCATAAACCCAATTTTCACAACAACCCAACATGTAGACTAATAAACCCATCTAAATCTGAACTGGGCAAAAATAAGTAAGAAAATCTTAGAAAAAGCCATAAAAAAAACATAAAATCAAACACTGAATACAACCTCTGGAAGAACACATATGAAGTTTCCAATGGTTCAAAAAACTTAACAAACAGAAGAACACAGTATTCATCACATTCGACATAGTAGACTTCTACTACCCATCCATAGATGAAGAGCTACTCACTAAAGCTCTGAAATTTGCTAGGCCTCGCCGCGCTAAACAACAATCCAAGAACCATTGAAAACAAGAAAAAAGAACTATGCAAAATTTTCCAAAACCATAACTTAAAAAATCACCATCGAAGCAAACAAAAAGGTAGTGAACTACTTAGACATAACACTTTGACCTCAACAACCACACATATAAAAACCATACAAGAAACCTAATGACACACCCATTTATGTAAACATCAAAGCAACCACCCCCACCATCTATACTAAAAACCATACCCAATGGCATAAACAAGAGATTATCTAATCTGTCACATAATGAAAGAGTATTCAACAACGCAGCAGCAGAATACCAAGAGGCATTGCAAAAAAAATGGTTACAGCTACAAACTACAATACAACCCAGATAACAACATGAACAAAAACAAAAAAAAAGCAAAAAAAGGAAAAAATCACATGGTACAACCCTCCATATGATGGACGAGTAAAAACAAACGTAGGGAAAGAATTTTTCAAAATTTTGACAGCATCCTTCCCAAAAGAACACAAATTGTCCAAAAATATTCAACAAGACACACAAAAACTATCATATTCATGCATGCCTAACCTTAAAAATATAATTG
>JADBJO010006807.1:0-2500 GCA_016801955.1 Conus betulinus
CCTCCCGGTCAACACAACAGCTTATAACCTACCACACCCCACCCCCACCCCAACCCACCCCCCACCCCACCCAACCCCCCATCCCCGCTTGCACCACCTTTCTGTCTCTCCTCACATACCCACCCCCACCACCAACTACGCACCATACTGCACGTTGCTTAGGAACCTCGAGAACAAACATACTTACACCTCCGCTCTTCACCTCGACCTCTCAACTTTGCCCCCCACAACCACCTCTCACACCTACCAACCACCCCTCACCTTCCCCTTTTTTGTTCAGGGGGGAGCAGTAGCCCAGAGTAGCCACATTTTGTAAAACAAGGTTGTAGCCGTACGTAGCGAGAGGAGGAAGAGGACACGCACATGGATGTTTGAAGAATGGAGGATTGGTTAGGAGGAGGAAGGGGAGGGAGGGGGGGGGGGGGGGGTCATGGGGGGGGCCAGTCGATCCCGTTTCTTGTTTGCCTAAACATGGAGAGAGAGAGAGGAGAGAGAGGAGAAGGATGAGAGGAGACGAGACGAGAGAGAGAGACAGACACACACACAACACACACACACAACACCACACACACACACACACACACACACAAACACACACACAGAGGGGGGAGGGGAGCTTTATGTAATGTTTGACTTGTTCTTGTCATGGGGGGAGGGGTGAAGTGTGAGTGGGAAAAAGCAAGGAGGGGAGGGTAGGTGGGAGGGAGGAGGAGAGAGATGGAGGATGGAGGTTTGTTTGACCTGGGGAAAGGCAATAGTAATGCATGAAGCAGGGAGGGAGAGAGAGAGGTGGTGGCCCGTGGACAGAGTAACTTACAAACAAGTTTCTTTGTTTCGCAGTGCTTTGGTTTGTTCACACACGCGCCAGTATGTCTTCTGTGTGTGTCGGTCCTGTCAGTCTGTGGTGTCTCTCTCCTCTCCTCTCTCTCTATCTCTCTCTTCTCTCTCTCTCACTCTCTCTCTCTCTCCTCTCAACCACTCCCGGCTTAATTTGCACATAGACAGAGAAGAAAGAGGAAAACCTCTCTCTATCTCTCTCTATCTATTCTCTGTGGGTTGTGTGGTGTGTGTGTGTGTGTGGTGTGTGGTGTGTGTGTGTGTGTGTGCCCAAACACCAAGCATGATATGACACACAGAGAGCGAGAGACGGAGAGGAGGAGTGAGACGAGGAGAGGGAGAGAGGAAGGGAGGAGGGGACGGATTGGAAGTGGAGCAGGGGGAGAGAGTGAGAGAGGATGGGGAGGGAGAGGAGACGGGGGTGGGGGGGGAGACGCGAGAGAGAGAGGAAGGAACGAGACATAACCAAGGGACAGAAGAAAGAACGCGCAAACGTGTCGCCACCGGAGCGATCGAAAAGCACCATTACCTGACTACAGACAACAGATTGCCGAGCGATGACAGCAAAGCCACTGGAAAACTAGGCATAGAACTCGCATCAATAAAGGAATGAATGGCAAAATCACCCAGGGGTCAGGGTGTGTGGTGTGGTGTGTGGTGTCGTGGGTGTGTCTGCTGGGTGGGCTGTGTGTTTTGCGTGCCGTGCCGTGGTAGTGTGTGAACAAGAGTAGAAAGGGGGGAGAGAGAGTGATGGGATAGGAAACGGAATCTAGGGAGGGACAGAGGAAAGGCGAAGGAGGGTGGGGAGGGATGCGGGGAGCGAGAAGAGAGGAGAGGACCAGACGAGAGAACAGAGAGAGAGCAGAGGCCAGACAGAGGACAGAAAGTACCGACAAGGGACAGACCAGGAGACAAATGAGACATAGAAGTATATACATTTTGAAACAATACCAAGTTAACCTGAACGGCTAGGTATCTCTTAAACAGTACATTGATGATGACTGTGGTAAGGACGAACGGTTTTATTGAGTAGGCAGGAGGGGATGATTTTTTGTACCGGGTTTAAAACGATTCGGAGACAGGAAGGGACGCCTAAATTTTGTCCATGAATAATCCGGTTCCGCGCAAATTGGTTGCTAGTTTTAAAGTTTTGTTTTTTACCTACATGTGTGGTGGTGTCAGGTGCCCACTGAAGTAATACATCTTGATTGACGGCAACACGACATTGGGCACTGACCTGGACGGGAGGACATGACTGTCCATCAGACAGCATAGCAGTACTTATGGCCCCCTCACTATGGTCCCCCCCCCCCCCCCCCCCCCCCCACCCCCTCTCTCAGTGTCAATGGAACTCTCTCTCTCTGTCTCTGTCTGTCTCTCTCTTTCTTTCTTTCTTTCTTTCTCTCTCTCTCTCTCACTCTCTCTCTCTCTTCTCTCTCTCTCTCTGGTCTGTCTGGTCTGGTCTTTCTGTCTGTCTGTCCAAAATCTCTCTCTCTCTCTCTCTCTCTCTCTCTCTCTCTCTCTCTCTCTCTCTCTCCTTTGTGGCTTAAATTAAGACAAATATAAATAAGACTGAAAAACCAGTCAATCCTCCATCCTATAAAGCCCAACCTTAAAAGTGTATGTATGATCACCAGAAATAAACATGAAAGGAGATCAAATA
>JADBJO010006807.1:7500-10000 GCA_016801955.1 Conus betulinus
GGATGGCGTATGAACCAGCTGTGACTATTTGACACATTGATGTAAAGAGTTTCTTTACTTATTTATTCGTTTATTATTTTTGTTTCTCTGTTCATTTTTTTAAAAATGCATTTCTGTAATCAGTATTTGAGTGCCTTTGTGTGTGTGTGTGCGTGCGTGCGTGCGTGCGTGCGTTCGTGTGTGTGTGTGTGTATGTGTGTGTGTGTGTGTGTGTGTGTGTGGTTTTATTTAGAAAGTCGCTTCATTTAATGTCTCTTTCATGAGTGTACACGCGAATTTGTGTTTATGAGCGCGCACGCGCGCGCGCGCGCGTGCGCGTGTGTGTGTGTGTGTGTGTGTGTGTGTGTGTAAGTGAGTCAGTGAGTCAGTGAGTCAGTGAATGAGTTAGTGTATTTGTGTGTGTGTGTGTGTGTGTGTGTGGACTGAGTGAGTGAGTGAGTGAGTGAGTGTGTGGTGTGTGTGTGTGTGTGTGTGTGTGTGTGTGTGTGTGTGTGAGAGAGAGAGAGAGAGAGGAGAGAGAGAGAGAGAGAGAGTGAGCGAGCATGCGTAAGGTGGGGGGAAAAATATCACAGAACTGTACCACAAAACCGCGTAGAGCGTTCCTTCTTATTCTGCGTGATATTCACGTCCGTTGCGGGCGTTCTTCTCTGACGGGTGAACGTATATATAACATGTAGGCAATCATTTGTCACAGATTTCAAACACCACACAACCACTCAGCACACGAGTAAACAGTCAGGCAAAACAACAGAATTTTCTTTTAATCTATGTATCTAATCACCTGAGTTATCTGTATGCCTCTGTATTTGCCTGTTTGTCTGCCTGTCTGTCTGTCCGTCTATCTGTCTATGTATCTATCTATCTGTCGATCTGTCTATCGATCTATTGTCAATCTATCTATGTATTGTCGATCTATCTGTCGATTTATCTATCTCTCTATCTCCCTGTCTCTATATATCTATGTGCCTTACTCAACATTGATCTCCTTCTTCTGCGTACGCAGGCTGATACTCCTGCCGACACTCCCTATATAGACAGGCAAGTATTAATCCCATCTGCCCAACAAAGGGAGTGGAGTTTTGTTGTGTATGACCGTTTTTTTATCCCCGCCATAAGGCAGCCATACTCCATCTTCGGGGAAGGTGCAAGCTATGTGTGTAACGTATCCATCCATACCAACGGCCAAACTGGCCCTTCTCTTCCGAAAGTTGGTGATGGGATTTTTTGTGTGTGCAAGATGTTACGCGTGCGTTCACATACGGAACCTCGGTTTAGAGTATCATTCGAACGACTGTATGGGAAATGGAGTCCGAACCAATGTTAACTTCCGAGGGAAAAACACCCCCCTGTACCGAAACGACCGGCGGAGATTCGAACCTGCAACCCTTGGATTACGAATCCGGCGCTCTACCAAACTGAGCTATTCCGCCTCCCCCCCCCCCTCCCCCCCCACCCTTCCCCCCCCCCCCCCCCCCTCAACATTGATCAATAACTTAACGATCTTCCTAGTGTCACAGATAACACACAGAAGAACTGGAACACATACAGCAGTAGTCTCAGTGTGACAGTCATGAAAGGAAGCAGAATGAGTTCCCATCTCAGCGGGCAAACTGACCAGCAAACAGAAGATACGATCGGTAGAGCGCCGTCGTCCGCACGCACGCACACAATTTCCCCAGCCAGGGGAAGTAATGATAGCTTCGAGCTGAAAGAGTTTCTTCCCTTGTACCTTCTTTTCGTGATAGGATACGGAAAACCATGAAAGGTCAACGTTTTCTATCCTTCCCCAGAAAGTTTTAATATTCCATGAAAATATACTACTTCATAGATAACTATCGACTTGTAAACAGTCACCTTACAGTACTCCTTCCCAGTGGAAAAATTCACAATACAATTTTGCCGAAAGTATCTTCGATCGGCGCTTTGGTCCGGATAGACACCGAAATTTGATGTATTCGGTTTGGGGGACAGCATTTCATCGCTATACCTTAAAAATTATGTTTCCCTTAGTTTATCGGCCTAGGGGCCGTGTACTATGAGAGGGTTTTACAATGTCAAGAGCACGGCATGACGCCAAGCGGAGCCCATCCCTCTTCATTCGCCGCCTTTCATCTTCTCTGAACGGAATCAGATTCTCTTTCACTGCTGAGTAGACGAAGAAGGTTTTCAAGAAGAAGAAAGCAAACAAAAATCAGAATCCACTTAGGAGTTCGACCTCACGGTCGACTGATCCGCTGGCAAAACCTTAAACCATTTCACTTCCAATACGCTTCCTCCGAGGCAAACCTCTCACCATTTCATTTCCAATACGCTTTCCTCCAAGGCAAACCTTTAACCATTTCACTTCCAATACGCTTTCCTCCAAGGCAAACCTTTAACCATTTCACTTCCAATACGCTTTCCTCCAAGGCAAACCCTTTAACCATTTCACTTCCAATACGCTTTCCTCCAAGGCAAACCTTTAACCATTTCACTTCCAATACGCTTTCCTCCAAGGCAA
>JADBJO010006807.1:32500-40000 GCA_016801955.1 Conus betulinus
ACCCCTTCATGACAGGCAAAATAGCCTGATCATGATTAAAGTTTCCGTCTCTCTCTCTCTCTCTCTCTCTCTCTCTCTCTCTCTCTCTCTCTCTCTCTCTCTCTCTCATTCCCTCTCTTTAGGGCGGGCTACCAATCTTACTACCTTCCACTCTTGCACGTGTTGTCTCCGTTAGAAGCCCAGTTCTAGTGGGATAGTTGGTTGTGTCCATCGACTTTCAAATCTGTCTGCATTTGTGGTTGGGATTGCATCCCCCACTCCCATGTTTTCTGTCTCCTCTCTCCTCTCTCTCCCTCTCTGTATCTCTCTTGCATCTCTCTTCTCTCTCTCACTCTCTCATATTGTGTGATACTTCAGTGACATGGCAAGCACCACCCACCACCACCAACACCACCACCCATACCCCACTGCTCAACCATCCTCTCGTCTAGCACATCTTCTCGTCCACAGCCCCTGCACCTCAGTGCCCGCCCACTGCCCCCCACCCCCACCCCCACCCCCCCCCCCCCCCCACCCCCACCCCCCCCCCCCCCCACCACCCCCCCCCCCCCCCCCCCCCCCCCCCCCACCCCCCCCCCACACCCCACACACACACACACACACACACTCCCCTCCCTTCCTGCTGCAGCCCCGGCACTGGAATCCAACAGACAGCAGTGAATGTGGAGTCGTCGTGAGGTATCGTACCGGAGAAGACCCACTGCACCATTGCTGCTGCTGCTGCTGCTGCTGCTGCTGGTGCTGAATCACTTCAGTGATGTTCGCTGGTGCTTGTTGACTGACCCAGCAAAACGCAGGACACCCACCACCAATGGCGATACTAATGTGCCTAGTAGGGGAAGAGAATGGAAAAGAATGAAGGAAGTAAGGAAATTGGGTGAACGGTATTGAACGATATGAACTGGATGGACACGGGAAACGACTGAATGAAGCGCAGCTGGCAGCTCTTCAGTCGGCACTACCAGGTAGGCAGCATGTGTGTAAACGATCAAGTGTGAATGTAAAGCGCTTAGATCATCATATCATCATCATCATTCATAAATGATAGTCAAGGGAAAGTACTTTTTATTCCATTGTTGAACACTTAGCCACCGTGATGATGACGCTACTGCTATTGCTGCGGCGACTGCTACTTCTGCTACTTCTGCTACGTGAGGCGCCATGTACATTTTTGTTCTTGTACTGCTGCTGCTGTAACTGCTGTCATTAACGTTGGTTCCAGTACGCCTTCTGTCAAAGACTGCGGTAACTGGAGTCTGATAATACGATTCTTCTTCTTCTTGCTTATCTTTCTTCTTTGCTTTTCTTCTTCTGTGCTTCTTCTTTTTCTTATTATTATTCTCTTTCTTTCTTCTTCATTATCTCCTTATCTTTTCTTATTCTTTCCATTCTTCTTTCTTATCCTTCTTCTCCTACCTCATCTTCTTCTCCTTCTCCTATCTTCTTCTCTTCTCCTCCTTTTTTCTTCGTCGTATCTTCCAGAAGAGTGGGAATTGAACAATAAGAATCGCATAAAACATACACATGTGTAGTGCATACACCGTTCCGATAATTAATGGCCCGCACAGCTGGTGTGTATGTTTTTTTTTTTCTTTTCTTTTCTTTTTTTTTTTTTGAAAGGGGAGGTTCCAGCGATAAATTCCCAGTATTGACGCGTGTACATACATAATGTATGTTGCAGCCTCGCATGGCGCGACTGCTCAATTCAGCTGGAAGAACGTGTCCATCGAAGCAAAGCAGTATCTGGGAGAAAGGAAAGAGGAGATGCAGGGGGGGGAATGGTGGGTGGGAGTGATAGAGGGTGGGGTGGGTTGGGGGAGGAGGGATGGACGTGGATGGGTGGGTGTGGGTGGGTGGGTGGGAAGTGGGTGCGTATGAGGAGAGATGGTGCGTTTTTTTACTGCTGTTTCTGCTTTCTCACCTACTTTATCGATACTACACACACACACGCGCCCACGCACGCGCGCGCGCGTGCGCACATACATACACACGCACATATACACACATGCACACACACACACACAACGCGCGCACGGACGCACGCACACACACACGCGCACGCACACACACACACACACACACACACACACACACAACACCACACACACACACACACACACACACACCACACACAACAAACGAGCTCGTATTTCCCCGCCTGTCCTTGTATTCATGCTTCTCTCTTGTATTCCATCTCGTCTCTCATCTCTCTCTCTCTCTCTCCTCTCTCTCTCTTCGTCTCTCTCTCTCTCTCCTCTCTCTCTCCTTCTCTCTCTCTCATTGCTCACCAACGACGCCTCTAGAGTCTTGTCACAGCCAAAGTTTTGTCGTTCTGACAAAAGTTGCGCTACGAGAGGAGAGAGAGAGAGAGAGAGAGAGAGAG
This sequence comes from Conus betulinus, assembly GCA_016801955.1. NCBI lineage: Eukaryota > Metazoa > Mollusca > Gastropoda > Neogastropoda > Conidae > Conus > Conus betulinus. The sequence continues at coordinate 34,884 of JADBJO010006807.1, forward strand.
AGAGAGATGAGAGAGAGCAGAAGAAAAGAAGAAGAAGAAGCAGAGGAAAGCGCGAGAGAGAGAGAGACAGACAGTACAGACAGACAGACAACAGGCAGACAGACATCAATAGAGAGAGAGGGAGAGAGAGAGAGAGAGAGCGTTTGGGGTTGGGGGGTGGGGTATGTAGGAATAATGAAAAAAAAAGCACACACACACACACGAACGTAAGAAAGAACGAAACTCCACAATGGCAACATCCACTGCTAACTTACTTTTTTTTTTTTTTTTTTTTTTTACAAAAATACAAACTAAGAAGAAAAAAAAAAAGGCCAAGCCGATGGCTCCTTTGCTCTTTAATTTCATCCACTGTCTCACCACCCCACCCGCTCTGCGCATGACAGGCGATGACCAATAAGAGGGCAAATTGTCGCCGCGGGTTCTAATTATAGCGGCGGGGAAGATGGCGTCCAGTCAGGGCAGGGCACCGCGACAGCCTCGTGGTATGCGCCCTCGCTGGTGGCCCATGCCCCAGCGTGCAGTCTCGTTTTCCCCCCCCCTTCGCGTCATAACATTGACCTTAAAATGGTTCGTGTCAGCCATTCCGTGCATGCACTCACTGCAGTCAGCCAGAGCGTGGTTCTGCCAGGCTGAATATTACTATGGTTACTGCTAACTACCACTACTACAATTACTACTACTGCCGGCTGCTGCTGCTGCTGCTGCTACTACTACTACTTCTACTACTACTACTGCTACTACTACTACTACTGGTACTGCTACTACTTCAACTACTACTACCACTATTAGTACCACCACCACCACTACCACCACCCACCACCCCACTCTGCTACCTGAGCAACACCACCACCCACCAATAACAATCATAACGATAAAAATATAACAATAGTATTGGTAATACCAATTGGTAGTAGTAGTAAGTAGTCAGCAGCAGCAATAGTATAGTAGTAGCATAGCAGTAGCAGTAGTAGTAGTAGCAGCAGCAGTAGTATTAGTAGTAGTATCATTATTATCATCATGAAATGATGATGATGAAATGAATTAATTCAATAGATGAAAATAAAATGCAATATTTTGTTCGGTTGGGGCGGGGACGCTGAGAAGGAGGAGGGTGTGTGGGGGTGGGGTGGGGGTGGGGGGGAGGGCGGAAGGGCAAATAGGCGAAAAATTAGACCCTCTGACTTTAATAACGACGTATGGGGAATGATGACAGAGCACAAGTCGTGCGGACGAGAGAGAGAGAGGAGCGAGAGAGCGGAGCCGAGAGGAGAGAGAGGAGACGACAGACAAGACAGACCGACAGACATACAGACATAAACGAGACAGAGCGACACACGACAGACACCAGACACACAGCCAGACAGAGGGCAGAGACCGAGACAGAGAGAGCGGAGACAGACAGACAGACCGACAGAACGACAGAGAGGACAGACAGACAGAGCGAGAGCGAGACAGACAGACCGGCAGACAGGCGACAGAGACAGAATAACAGAGACGACAGACAACAGCCAGACAGAGAGAACAGACAGAGAGAGAAGGAGACAGCGAGCGAGAGAGAGAACCGTAAGCATCGAGGACAAGCAATCCCCACACCCTTCCCTCCCTCCCTCGCCCCCCACCCCCCACCCCCCCCCCCCACACACACACACCACACACACACTTACACACACACACCCCCACACATAACACACACACACCACACACACCCAACCACAACACTACACACCACACACACGCAGCACACACACACTACCCACACACCACCACACACACCAACCACAAAGACAGCCCCGCAAACGGCCCGCACCCAAACAAACACAAACAAACCAACAACACGCGCAGCGCGCCGCGCGCGCGCGCGCGCACTACCACACAACACACACACACCACAACACATACAAACTCACCAACAACACACACACCCACACACACACACCACGGACTACAACCGGGCCACGAGCATTGCGCGCGTGCGGGTGCCCAACATACCCCACACAAGCACCACCACACCCACTCACACCACACAACAGCAACACAACATCGTCTGGTCCTTCTTTCGTCCTCAAAACTGAAACTGTTTGAAACGGCTCTTTCCCCATAAACAACGCCAGCTCCCGGTAACACATTACATTTATTGTTAGTGTGACACGGAATGCATCCGCCTCTTCCTGCCTTTTCTCTTTTCTTCTGGCCAAAACATCACCACTCACAACGTAACACTTGAACGTTAGTGTTTAGTGTGACACTGAACTGCATCTACTCTTGAACGCATCCAGAACCTCTTCTTTTTGCTTTTCTTTCTCTGTTATCCCATCGTAAATCTTCAAAAACAACGTCCTCACAATCCTTTCTTTCACAACGACCACGGGCACACACACCAAAAAAAACAAAACAAAAAACCATTTTCAAAATTCATGGTTCAATTCAACAATTCAATCAATTCAAAACTCAACAAAAACGCAAGATCAACAGCCAATGGGGGTTCGGGGCTTCACTATTAGAATAGCACAAAGCAACAACAAACGATCCCTGTACCTACCCAATCATCTCAAAGATCTAACAACCAACCTACTACTACCATTGACACGTCCAACCATAAAGGAACTACCATTTCCTAGCTACCTACCACCAACCCAACCACAAAGAACCAGCTAGCCGCCAATATAAACCAATAAACCAATCGAGCAAACACCACCAGCCATCAACCAACAACCGGGCCTACCGCCAAACGAACAGCAAACAGAACAGACACCAGCCACAAAAACCCAACGAAGATCGATCAAAAACCGACAATGAACAAACAACTAATCGAACGAACAAGCCCAGCCCTCTAACCAATGAACCAACTGACAACCATCAGGCAATCCTAATCTAATCATATCGAATACTAACAACCAAAAGCAGCCAACCCTAACCACAACCACCAACGTGCCAACGCGTAATCACTCATCCACCAACCAACCAACCAACCACCAAACCCAACCCGTCCACCTAAGCATTCCAACTTTTTCTTCACCGAACCCAACTCCACACCAACCAACAAAAAAATGACCAGACCGCTAGTAAACTAAAACACCAGCCAATCCAAACCAACAACCACCCCCTCCAACTACCCAAAAGAACTACTAACACACCACCCCCTTCCCCTCCTTCCCCCTCACTCTCCCCGCTCTCACGCCACCTCCCCCCCCCCTCCACCTCCCCCCCCCCCCCCCCCCCCCCCCCCCCCCCCCCCCCCCCCCCCCCCCCCCCCCCCCCCCCCCCCCCCCCCCCCCCCCCTCCCCCCCCCCCCCCCCCCCCCCCCTCCCCCCCCCCGCCCCCCCCCCCACCCCCCCCCGCCCCACGCCCCTCCCGCATCTAAATCTAATAATTCCCTTACCAGCGGTTTCCACCTGGACCGCTTCCTCTTTCCTTCCTGTGGTCCAATTAGGGCGTCAACATCAAATTCTGTCGCAGACTTCAACTGAGGTTTTGGAGGAGGAAGGGGTGGGGTTGGGGAGGAGGTCGAAAGGGAGAGGGTAAGTGGGGATGGGGAGAGTGGTGAGGGGAAAATATGCCGATCCTTTTACTCAGTAAGTAAGTAGAACCGACACCCACGCACGCGTTTTAATCAAACAAGAGGCTGCAATGAGGGAGCTGCGGTACTGAGACCGTCAGGAATAGAGGTGCCGAACCGCCCGTTCCGCCGCCGTCTGCATCAACACAGACACACCGCAGGGTGGCTCTGGAATTGGTGCGACGGTGCCAGACTTGGACTCTGGCACCCAACCCCCCGTTTTCTCTCCGTGGTGGTTCTCCCCCCGCCCCTCACGTCACCACCACCCGCCCCTCCACCAACCCTTAACCCTTCCCCTTTCAAATCTCTCTCCCTCTCCCTCTCCCTCCTCTCGTCTCTCTCCTCCACCCTCTCTCCCCCCCTCTCTCCCTCCCTCGTCTCTCCCTCTCCTCTCCTCATCTCCTTCTCTCTCTCTCTCCCCTCTCCTCCTCTCCTCCCCTCCCTCCTCTCTCTCTCTCTCTCTCCTCTCTCCCTCTCTCTATCAATCCGTCTCCCGCTCGTCCTCCTCTCTGCTCTCCTCCCCTCCCTCAGGTCTCGGTCCTCTCCCTCTCCTCTCTCCTCCCCTCTCTCCTCTCTCCTCTCTCCTCTCCCCCCCTCCCCTATCCTTCCTCCTCTCTCTCTCCCTCCTCCTCTTCGCTCTCTCTCTCCTCCTACGAATCTCTCCTCTCTCTCTCTCTCCCCCCTCTCCTCCTCCCATCATCTCTCGCCCTCCTCCTCTTTCTCCTCCTCCTCTCTCGCTCTCCTCCCCCTCCCTCGTCTCCTCTCTCTCTGCTCTTCCTCTCTCCCTCCTCTCTCCTCCTCTCTCTCGCCTCTCTCTCCTCGGGGGGACCGGTGAAATCGTAGAAAAACCAGAAACTCGGATGGCCAAGGGGCGGAATGTACACAAACCTTTTTCACTGCCACATCTCAAAGACCCAGATGGTCCGAACCTGGTCAAGAGGAAGTCAGAGCTGGAGGGGGGGGGGGAGGGGGGGGAGGAGGGGTGAAGGGGAGGGGGTGGGTGAGGGGGCTGAGGGGTAGGGGTAAGGTAGCCCCAGCGTGGGGGAGATGAGGGGTAGAGGATGGAGTGGGAGGGAGAGGGGGGAGACAGGGAATAAGGGCGGGGGCTGTTAGAGAAGAGAGCGTAGAGAGAGAGAGAGGAGAGAGATAGGAGAAAGAGAGAGAGAGAGAGAGATGGGGGGAGGGAAGGAGTGGCAAGGAGGGGGTGGGAAGCAAATGCCGTGGATGCTGGGGTTAGTGGGAAACACAGTGATATGCTGGATAAATTCCAGAACGGAAAATCGTTTAAAAAGTACTCCTTACTTTTTTTTTTTTTTTTTTATCTTTCTTCCTTTCTTCTTTGCTTCTCGTTTGGTTTTTTGGTTTGTTTGTTTCTTTGTTGTTGCTGTTTTTGTTGTTGCTGTTTTTTTTTTTTTTTTTTTCTTTTTCGTCGTTTCGTTTTTTTTTTTTTTTTGTGTTGTGTTTGTTTTTGTTTCTTGCTTTTGTGTTTGTAGTTGTTGTGTTTTCTTTTCCCTTTTCCGTATTGAATTTTGTATTATTTGCTGCAAAACTTAGTGATCCC
>JADBJO010006807.1:45000-47500 GCA_016801955.1 Conus betulinus
TTACCTACAAATTCAGATGAGAAACACAACATTAATGCTCTTTGCTTTGTGTGAATGGCAGACGTTCCCATGCTTAAAGTCAGGAACATGCTACGTGTTTATTCATTATTAGATTATTTCCGTTCTCTGTGATCATCATTACTATATATATACCATGCACAAGATCAGAAGACAAACGCCAACACAACGCTTTTGGCGTTGCTCCCATTGTGAATGGCGAGCGCTCAAATGCAAATTTATGCATTTCCCCCAAGTCGCAATTCTACTTATTCGTTCATGGATCCAGTTTCTGTCTTTCTTTTTCTTTCTTCTTTCTTACTTTCTTTTTCTTTCTTTCTTCTTTCTTTTCCTATTTTAATGGTCATCATTTTCCACGATATTAGAACAGAAAACACATTATTGTGTTGTACTTTGGCAAAGGTTCACACGTTTTTATGAACGCGAGTCATAAGGAAAGCACTTTTTTCTTTTGCCTTTGATTATTGTTATTACGCATAACATCAGGAGGGCTTATTCATATATATATATATATATTACATATATATATATATATATATATATATATATGCCTTTTGCTTTGTGAAAGACAAACGATCAAAAGCCGAATTTGTCCATGTCATAAAACCATTTATTTGTTAATCAGTTTATCTAATTCTCTTTCATTATTGTCATGAAACAATATCAGAGAGTACACAAAAGGAAAGCCGTGCTTTTTGGTTTATGAGGGGCCAACGTTGATTGAATGAAGAACACAGTCGCTTGGTATTAACTTGATGATACTTTTATCTGGGCAGTTTTAATTATTTGACCTCGGCGTATCAGTTTCATGAACGCCATGTGTTGGACATGAAAAGGGACACGTGCGTGCAGTTTATGACCATTGCCGTTCGTTTTATTGGAGATCATTCCTGCCCGCCTCACACACGCACACACACGCGCACGCACACACCCACGCGCGCGCATGCACGCACACACGCACGCACGCACACACACGCATTCACGCACGCACACACGCGCACACACGCACGCACACACGTACGTACGCACTTTCGCGCACGCATGTACATGTACACACGCACGCGCGCGCCCCGGACACACATATAGACACGCGCACGCGCGCGCGCACAGAGAGAGAGAGAGAGAGAGAGAGAGAGAGAGAGAGAGAGAGAGAGAGAGAGAGAGAGCATAAATGATTTATATAACCTCTGTTGATTTTCCAGGACGGCCATATGTTATTAGTGCTCTGTCGTGTGATCAATGACATCATGACCAGTCTGTATACCACAAAGAGTGTGTATGGGATCTGTCGTCTGAAAATACCGGCAGGTATTTAACGTGAAGTAAAATGCAAGCTGATCTCAAGATGGTATAATGTCTACATCTCTAGAGGGTTGTTCAGAGCCTGCACACACACACACACACACACACACACACCACACACACACAAGCAAGCGCGCACTCTCGCACGCACGCTCGCTCGTGCGCGTGCGCGCGCGCACGCACTCACATAGATAGATAGATAGAAGATAGATAGATAATAGACAGATAGATAAATAGATAGAGAGAGACAGACAGACAGACAAACAAAAAGCAGATAGATACATAGATACAGTTTGCTGAGTATGAATTCTGTGTGACCTCACATGTTTTCTGTACGAGGATATGTGGGGAGGACTTTTATCATGTCAGCCAGAGATGCCTGTGACTCTTTCTCTGGTTCATTCGGCAGAGGTTGAAAGAGGGAAAAGGAGATACCTATGATACTTGGTGGACGTGTAATGCTTCTCTCTCTCTCTCTCTCTCCTCTCCTCTCTCCTCCTCTCTCTCTCTCTCTCTCTCTCTCTCTCTCTCTCTGTCCCCTCTCCCCTCCCCCTCTTCGCTCCCTCCCTCAGTGTGTGGTGTGTGTGTGTGTGTGTGTGTGTGTGTGTGTGTGTGTGTGTGTGTGTGTGTGTGTGTGTGTGTGTGTGTGTGTGAGGGTGTGTGTGTATGTGTGTGTGTGTGTGTGGTGTGTGTGTGTGTGTGTGTGTGTGTGTGTGTGTGTCTCTCTCTCTCTCTCTCTCTCTCGGCTCCTCTCTCTCTCTCTCTCTCTCTCTCCTGGCTGCCATCCCCATCCCTTCATATTTTTTTTTTCTCTGTGAACTGTCTGTCTGTCTGTCTGTCTCTCTGTCTGTCTGGTCTCTCTCTCTCTCTCTCTCTCTCTCTCTCTCTCTCTCTCTCTCTCTCTCTCTCTCTCTCTCTCTCTCTCCCATCCCTTCATTTTTTTCCTGTGACCTCTCTCTTTCTCTCTCTCTCTCTCTCTCTCTCTCTCTCTCTCTCTCTGATCAATCCACCTACCTGTAGAAGAGGGTCTATGGATCAACTGAATTGTCCATCCCTCAAGTTTGTCAGCCACTGCATAAAACATAGCAGCTCTCAGTAGATGATCTGTGCTCCTCAAAGTTTGCTAGGAATACGATAAAAAAAAAAAAAAAAAAAAAAAAAAAAAAAAAAAAAAAAAGAA
>JADBJO010006807.1:52500-59764 GCA_016801955.1 Conus betulinus
CAGTGCGCGCTGAATGCGAGTGGTGTGTGTGTGTGTGTGTGTGTGTGTGTGTTGTGTGTGTGTGTGTGTTGTGTGTGAATTCGTCTCTCTCTCTCTCTCCTCTCCGTATCAAAGCACTCTTCTGACCTCTCTCTCTCTCTCTCCTTTTTTTGTGTTCAGCTGAAAGTAATAAAAACAAAAAAAATTTGCTTTGGCAGTGGGCGGATTCTCTTAGCTGGGCTTATCATCATGATGGTATGAGTCACAAATATCAAAATGATCTCATTAGTTCTATTTCAATACCATGTTATGAATTGATCTACATAATTAAACGGGTAAGTAAGTACGTGTAAGAATGCTTAATCAAGAGATTTTTTCGTTTGTTTCTTTCATTTTTTTTACTTCTTTTTTTTTTCCTTTTGTCCTCTGTGTGTTCCTTAGCTGTGTGTGTGTGTGTGTGTGTGTGTGTGCGCGCGACGTGTGTGTGTGTGTGTGTGTGTGTGTGTGTGTGTGTGTGTGTGGTGTGCGTGCGCGCGGACGTGTGTGTGTGTGTGTGTGGTGTGTGTGTGTGTGTGTGTGTGTGTGTGTGTGTGTGATGTTCTTTTTGTCGGTTAAATTTTTCAAGAAAAAAAAGTCCAAAGACCAGTTGTTGCGTTTTTTCAATAAATTGCACAAACAGAAAGGGGTAGACAACTGATACATAGGTGGTTGGTCCAATCCCTAACATCATCCCCCCTTCCCCCTCCCTCGAAAAAAGAAAAAAAGAAAAATTTATAACCAGCATTCATTGTTTGGGAGCTTGGTAACTCAATATAATGGGCAACATAATTTTTTGAGGATGTAATGTTGACAAAAAAAAAACCACAAAAAAAAAACCCAGTGTATGATAAAGAAACAAATAAGTAAACTGGCGACGACTCTCTGTGTGTGCGGAGAAGGGGATGAATCCCCGGGGTGGGGAGGGGGAGGGGTAGTCAGGATGGAATGCAAGCCAACAAATCCTGCGCCATCATAACAATGACGCCAACAAGTTTGGCTTGAAAGCATAGGGGAAAAAGACCATAAATGAACAGACAGAGAGACAAGGTAAAGAAATAGTTAAGTGAATAACTAGGTTAAATAGACAAAATAAAACGAGGCCGGTGAACGATCAGGCGAAGAGTGTAAGGGTAGGGTTGGTGTAAGGGGGGGGGGGGGGGGGGGGGGAGAAATGTAAAGGTCTGGGGAGCGAGGAGTGAGGAGGAGAGCTGAGGTTTTTTAGGAGGACGAGAGAGAGAGGGGTGAGAAGCAGAAGGAGGTTGGGAGAAAGAGAGGTCGAAGGAGAGAGGGGGGGGGGGGGGGGGGGGGGGGGGGGGGAGGAGGAAAATGCGAAACAGAAGAAAAAAAATGGCGTCACATTGTACCGTTTCACCATGTTCACCGACTAGTGCAATAATAGGATCATCGAAGAAAAGAATCACAACAGTGAACAATGTAGTTTGGAAATGAAGAGAAGTGTGTGTTTGTGTGGTGTGTGGGTGTGTGTGGTGTGTGTGTTGCGACGAGCCATGTACTATAAGAGGTGATGAATTACTTATTCCGTAATCTCCTGTTTTCGTTTTCCATTCCCTTGTTTTCACCCTCTTTCTATTGTGATTGAGTGTCATGAAAGCAGAGAGAGAAAAAAAATATCACAAATGTACGGCAAGACACACGCGCTCGTGCGCACACACACACACTCACTCTCCTCTCTCTCTCTCTCTCTCTCTCTCTCCACACTCACACACACACACACCACACACACACACACACACACACACACACACACCTTTCTGTCTATCCTGTCTCTCTCTCTCTCACTACACACACACACACACACACACACACACACACACACACACGCTACACACACACTCCCTCTCTCTCTCTCTCTCTCGCTCTCTCTCTCTCTGTGACTGTCTGTATGTCTGTCGTCTGTCTCACTCACTACACACACCCACAACACACACACCACACACGCACACACACACACACACCACACCACACACACACACTACACACACACACACACACACACACACACACACACACACACACACACAACACACACAACCACACAGAGACACTACTCAAAAAACACCATAAGCCAAGCCTAGTTCGCCCAAACACCTCAGCCATATCCATCCGAACGTCACCCACCACATTCCTCTACGCCTTTCTAAAAAACTATAGTCTATTACCGCTTCATCTTCCTCACGTAGGAATCGTATGAGCTGACTTGGTGATAGCGACGGGGAGATGGTGGAAGAGGGGTGGGGAGTGGGGAGGGAGAGAGAGACGGGAAGGGGGGGGGGGGGGGGGGGGGGGGAGGAGGGGGGGAGGGGGGGAGGAAAGGAAAGGGAGCTGGGGAGGGGGTTGGATGGAGAGGGGGAGGAAAGGGATGGAGGGGAGAGAGGGAGAGAGAGAGAGAGAGAGAGAGAGAGAGAGAGAGAGAGGAGAGAGCGAGAAGAGAGAGAGAGAGAGAGAGAGATGGGGGGGATACCATAACGATGTATAGCCGACATTAAGTCGAAAAAGTGGCCTCTTTGCTCTTTCATTGTCTGCTCGTTAGGCGGGTCCAGGGCCTTTCATTGCGTTAGCGGTGATAGCCATCGGTCATTTTCGCCGTACGCACAGCAGCAGTCGTCTCCCCTGGTCCTAATGTGTCGGGGCGGTCGTATCGTACGCCGCCGCCGCCGCCGCCGCCGCCGGCGCGGTGCTGAGTTGACATAATGCTTGTAGTGGTGGTAGTGGTGTGTGTGTTGTGTGTGTGTGTGGTGTGTGTGTGTGTGGGTGTGTGCGCGCGCGCGCGTTGCGCGCGTGCGTTGAGTGTGTGTGTGTGCGGCGCGCGCGTTGTGTATATGTGATAATGTTTATGCGGTGTGATCTCTCTCTCTCTCTCTCTCTCTCTCACACACACACACCCACAACACACACACACACACAAACAGACAGAGACAGAGAGAGAGAGAGAGAGGAGAGGAGAGAGAGAGAGAGGGGAGAGAGGACTGAGAGAGGAGAGATGAACACATACCAGTGGAATTGTTCAGCCCAAATCGACTCGCGGCATGGCGGCTGCTCGAGTGAATACTCTTGGGCCAACTAAACCTTGTCTTTGGTCTGTATATATTTTGGCAAACGTACTCACACACACACACACACACACACACACAACACACCGAGCGAGTAAAGAGAGAGAGAGAGAGAGAGAGAGAGAGATTGAGAGAGGAGAGAGAGAGAGACAGACAGACAGGACAGACAGACAGACAGAGACAGAGAGACAGAGACGAGACAAAGAGAGAGCGAAAGAGACAGACAGATAAACAGACAGAGACACGGAAAATGAGCGCGACATGTAAGAAAACTTTGTTGTTTCATTGTGTGTTGAACATAAACTAACCAGAAAATTCTCAGTTGAAATCGAAAACAATATAAAATCAAATTTTAAAAAAAAATGATGTATAATAGGGATATATGAGATAGTATGCACGTAGAAAAACAGAGAGGGATTTAGGCCTTTCGCATAGAAAAGACACCAAAGCTGTGAAAAAAAAAAGTTGAAGTAAATGTTATATTTCAAGAAAAAACAAAAAAGAAAAGAAAAGTGTGTGGTGTGAGAGAATAATGAAACGGTATGTATCTTTTTATTTGTTTATATTTATTTCATTTATTTTAATCAAATTGTGTTTGTTTCTTACAGATGTTTCTTCACCTTTCGCTTATTTATGTATATTCTTTGTTATTACTTTTTTTTTTTCATTCACTTGTTCATTTAGATTAGTTCGTTGTGTGTGTGTGTGTGTGTGTGTGTGTGTGTGTGTGTGTGTGTGGTGTGTGTGTGTGTGGGTGTGTGTGTGTGTGTGTGTGTGGAGAGAGAGAGAGAGAGAGAGAGAAGAGAGAGAGAGAGGAGAGAGAGAGAGAGAGAGAGAATGGAAAGTGTATTTACAGTTTTCCAATTTATGTTGTTTCTTACGCATTTGTCTTCGCCTTCTGCTTATTCTATTGTTTATTCTTTTCATTCACTTATTTATTTGATCAGTTCGTTTTTTCTTTTATTCATTTATTTATTTATATCTGCAGGATTGATCCCAGTCTGGTTTTCTTAGGAAAAAAAACAAACAAACAAAAACCCACCGAGTCTGAATCTGGAGTGTTGTACCGCGGATCTGGGGTGTTTCTCTCTCTAGTGCGAATCTGGATTAAGGGCAGTTCCGGGATCCGTTAAATCTACACGGGTGGTCTGCACTTTCCTGAGTGTTCTTTTTCGATCATCTGTTCACCCGCTTATTACTAATCTATTTATTGGTATAAAGACAAATAATGACGTTGGAAGAAAAATGAATATATGGAAAGGCAATGTAGGCTAGAAAAAACAAACTATATGGGACAGATTCAAGCTGCGTCTTGCTTTAGAAATGAGTATCTATTTTAGTTTTCATTTCATACATTTTTTTTCCTTTGTCTGTTTATTTGTTTATCTTTGTCATTTAAATTCATTTACTTATTCGTTTTTTTTTCTCTTTTATGTATATATTTATTTATCTCTTTCTATCTATTTCCTATTTCATTAACTGTTGAAAGCAAGGTTGTAGTGTGTGTGTCTGTGTGTGTGTGTGTGCGGGGGGGGGGGGGGGGGGGGGGGGGGGGGGACTACAACCTGAATGTAAATTGGGGAAAGAAAGAACAGTCTGACCTTGATTGACCGCGCCATCATCATCATCCATCATCATCCATCATCATCATCGTCATCATCATCATCATCATCTCATCATCATTATGACTATCATTATTATCATTATTGTTATTATCGTTATTATTATTAATATAATCGTTATTATTACTATATGCTGTTGTTGTTTTATTATCATTTATTGTCAGGCCTATTTACTGTTATCACGGAGTATTGTTTACTATTCTGGTGGTTGTTAAAATATTATGGATATATTCGTTCGTGATCTAATTATCTACTTCCCTATGATTAACCGACAAACAGCAGTTCCACATGATCAGAAGACAAACAGCAAGGGTTTAGAGGAGGGGGGGGCCTGGCGGTGGGGGTGGTGTGGTGGTGGTGGGGGGGGGGGGGGTGTATTGAATTCGATGAAAACTATCTGGATTGCTTCCCAGGGCGCATTATTTTGAAAGCAAATATTTATTTATCTACTCGTTCATGTATTCCTTCGTATAGGCTTCATTTATTATTTATTTATTCATCTATTTATTTATTTTATTTATTTATTTATTAAGAGACAGACTATGAGAATGACAAAATGAACAGTAGACCTTAATTTTGACTTTTAAAACAACTATCAAAAGCGCTTTATTATTGTTATTATTATTATTATCATTACTATTATTATATATTGTTATCATTATTGTTATTGTCATCATCATTATTGTTTATTATTATTGTTATTGTTTTTATTATTATTACTATTATTTGGTATTCGTTTTTTCCACATGTATTTTAAACAGACAAACAGGGGCGTCGGGGAGGGTACATTGGGGCAACATTAAATTTTCTCTGGATTTTATTAACATGACACACTATTTTAAACAGGACAATATTCATTTCATTACTTATTTATTCAATTACTGATTGATTTATTCATTCAGATAGTTAGCTGGTTGGTTGGTTAGTTAGTTTGTTCGTTATTCTGGTTATTCATACATTCGTTTGTATGGCAATACCGATTATTAAACAGATTTGTTTATGATGACAAGTCAAAACAACAACGTTGTCGCTCATTCCACTACATTTGAAGGCGGCTGCGTCTTTATTATACACACTGTCTGCTACACAAACCTCAACGACAGGCATCCTTTTGTCGAGTGTTGGGGTGTGAGGCGGGCGACAACAACAACAACAACAACAACAATAACACACACCACACACACACACACACACACACACACCCACACACACCACACACCCACACACACACACACACACACACCACACCCACACATCTTGCTGCAGATTCCATGAAAAACTTTATCCCCAAATTTTCCGCATGATATGATTTTCTTTTCAACTAATTTCATTTTACTTATTCATTTATTTTTTAAAATTCTGGTTTTACGTGATCATTGATGTTTCTTTTCTCCTCTGATCAGCGAGTTGGTTGATGGTGATCCCACTTCAGATTATTGACCGGCGTTTGGTTATAGGCCATTTATCGTTTTAGTTTTGTTTGTTTGTTCTCTAAAATTAACATTCAGCAGTTTGATTTGTTTCAAGTTTTGTTTGTTTGTTTGTTTGCTCGTTTGTTGTGTTTTAACTGGGTTTCATTCCCGATATGGCTTACGTAGTTGGCTGGTTTTGTTCGTTCGTTTGTTTGTCGTGGTTTTTTGTTTTGTTTTGTTTTGTTTTGTTGTTTTGTTTTGTGTTGTCTTGACAAGAGAGTTTTTCTTTCTCACAATCCTCTCTGGTCTGTTTCCGTTACCATCATCATCATCATCATCATCATTATTATTATTATTATATTATTATTATTATTATTATTTAGAAGTCGTCCAGACATCAGGGGACTGTGTGTATGTATTCATTTATTTATACGCGCGCGCGAGTGTGTGTGTTCATGCGGACTATTATTATTATTTATTTTTTATTATTATTATTATTATTATATATCATCATCATCATCAATCATCATAATCATTAATGCTTTGTTTTGATTTTTCTTGAATTATTGAATGTTCCATGATTCATATTCATGTCAACCCCACCAATGCCATACTACTGTTCCTCCTAACTTGTTCCTCCTTCTTTCTTTTCCTTTTTTGTTGTTGTTGTTGTTGTTGTTGTTTGTTTTGTTTGTTTCTTGGAAAAGTTTTGATGTCATAATCACAATTCTCTTCACGTGGCAATATCAATAAACATCATACTTAGGAATAATGATTTACATTTTTCTTTTCTTTTCTTTCTTTCCTTCTTTTTTTTTTTTAAACTTTTTTTTAACCGGGGAATTTTGAAGTTAACGTGTTAATCTTAAATTTCTGATTTTATCTAACTGTTCATGTTTTTTTTTTCTTGTTTTTTTTTTTTAATTCGCGTTAATTCCACCCCACCCCCCCCCCCCCCCCCCCCCCCCCCCCCCCCCCCCCCCCCCCACCCCCACACCCCAACTTTTTTTTTTTTTTTTTTTCTTCCTTTCAACTTTTTTTTTTCCCCGAGGCAAAACGTGATCATGAACCTTTTGATCGAATCAGTCGTGTATTTTCATCCTAGATCCTCGGATTCTCTCCCGCCTCCGACGATTCAACT
>JADBJO010006807.1:65987-70987 GCA_016801955.1 Conus betulinus
AGTTTTGCTTAAATTTCCCTGCTCAAGCCAGCAGGTATCTGTATCTCTCGGGCTCTTGACCGACGCTGTGATAATTAGGTCATGAAGCCCTCAACTAGCATGGAGCTACACAGTATTGTCTTCATATTCCTCATTGATGATTATAACACACATCTCAATTACTGTGGCACAATATCCCCCCCACCCACCCCCCTTCCCAACCCATGCTGAGTTTTAGGTTTAGTTTCCTCTCTGCGTCCATTTTGTGGAGAGTTTTATGCCACAGTCTTCAACGTTGGCACACTTGTGGGCACAACGCTGTCATTGGATGATACCGCCTGCCTTAGGGGAACGCTCACCGATGCCAGCTTGGAGACCTAGCAATGACTGACGTTAACGGAGTCCCGGTGAGTAGTGTCAGACTGGGCAGCACTGAACACTGCCCATGGGACTCGGTTGACACGGAAACAGTGCACTGTCTCCTCTGGTGAGTGGGCTGCTGTCTGCCGGCAATCCACAGCTCTGCGGTCACTGCCGGCACTGAGGCAGACATGGATCGGTTGGTGTGGTTGTGTCTGAGAGAGCCGTTGAGAGGGGTGTGAGAGTGGTACTGCTATTGTAAGGCCACCAAATGTGAAACCGCGAACTATGAAAGCAGAGAGCAGCAGTCAGTGAATCTGTTATTACAAATGTATTACAAAGTTGTGAATAATGTATGCATGGCTGATAATGTGAAGAATGGAGAAGATGTGAAGAGAGCATGTACAGCTGATAATGTGAAGAATGAGGAAGATGTGAATAGTGCATGTACAGCTGATAATGTGAAGAATGAGGAAGATGTAAATAGTGCATGTACAATGTGAAGAATGGAGAAGATGTGAGAGAGCATGTACAGCTGGTAATGTGAAGAATGAGTAAGATGTGAATAGTGCATGTACAATGTGAAGAATGGAGAAGATGTGAAGAGAGCATGTACAGCTGGTAATGTGAAGAATGAGGAAGATGTGAATAGTGCATGTACAATGTGTGAAGAATGGAGAAGATGTGAAGAGAGCATGTACAGCTGGTAATGTGAAGAATGAGGAAGATGTGAATAGTGCATGTACAATGTGAAGAATGAGGAAGATGTGAATAGTGCATGTACAGCTGATAATGTGGAGAATGAGGAAGATGTGAATAGTGCATGTACAATGTGAAGAATGAGGAAGATGTGAATAGTGCATGTACAGCTGATAATGTGGAGAATGAGGAAGATGTGAATAGTGCATGTACAGCTGATGATGTGAAGAATGGGGAAGGTGTGAATAGTGCATGTACAGCTGATAATGTGAAGAATGAGGAAGATGTGAAGAGTGCATGTACAGCTGGTAATGTGAAGAATTGGACAGGGATGGGGTGGAAGCCCCGTTGGTAAAGCGTGGGACGCTAATCTTGGTGATCTTGGAGGTTCAGGTTCGAATCTCTTCAGAACTCTCGGGGTACAGTTTGTTTTTCACCTCGGAGTCAATACTGATTCCGATTCTTTTCCCCGAAAAAAAAAACAACCTCGAATAGAATAATAGACCGACGTTCCGCATGCGAATGCAGCATAGCATCTTGCATGCATATTTGTAAAATCTCATCATCAACGTTCAGAAGAGATGGGCGGTGTGGAAGTGTTGAGGAAAGCACGTAGACAGATTGCTGACACACTTTGCGAAAAATCGTAAAAATGAGTGAAAATCTGAGCGACTGAGATTGGACTGAATGAAACGGAGAGGGGCCTACTATTGCGCCAGCAGGCAGCTCTTCAGTCGGCTCTACCCAGGTAGGCCCGTTCTGAACACGACACTGTGGATTGTAAAACGCTTAGGGATTGGTCTCTCAACGAGAATAGGCGCTGTAAAAGTACTCTTGATGATGATAATGATGGTGATTATGACAACGACGACAACAACAATAACAATAAAAATAGAAAGAAGAAGAAGGAGGAGGAGGAGGAGGAGGAGGAGGAGGAGGAGGAGGAGGAGGAGGAGGAGGAGGAGGAGGAGGAGGAGACGACGACAAGGAAGAGAAGAAGAAGAAGAAGAAGAAGAAGAAGAAGAAGAAGAAGAAGAAGAACGTAACCCCTTTCTTTCTGCTGAAACAAGTTATGGCTGACAGGGAAGAGGGTACAGACCAACTTTGGAGCGGGAACTATGACCTGAGGGAGAACAAGAAGGGGCAATTCGTGGGAAGACATTTGGCTGGCAGCCACAATCGGGCCGCAACAAGCCCCCTCCCACGCAGTCCCTGAACACAGGCCCAGTCAGTTGGCAGTTGTCCAGTCGATTGACATGTTAATGAACTTTATATTGTTGTAGAGTGATCTTTACATTGTGTCAGTGACCTATACATTGTTGTAGAGTGATCTTTACATTGTGTCAGTGATCTTTACATTGTTGTAGAGTGATTCCAAGCACTTCATGTGTCTGCTTTTTCCTTGACCAGCAACACACACATACGCGCGCGCGCGCGCGCGCGCGCGCGCGCGCATGCACGTACGCACACGCAAGCACCTACGCACGCACACACACACACACACACACACACACACACACACACACACACACACACACACACACACACACACACACACACACACACACACACACACACACACACACACACACACACACACACACACACACACACACACACACACACACACACACACACACACACACACACACACACACAGCGAGACAAAGAGACAGAAACAGACAGACAGAGACAGAGAGACAGAGAGAGAGAGAGAGAGAGAGAGAGAGAGAGAGAGAGAGAGAGAGAGAGAGAGAGAGAGAGAGAGAAAGAGAGAGAGAGCTAGCTTCGAAGGAACACATTACATCATCCTTGCGTTCAAGTGGTTTAATTATTACAGAGAAACATAGCTAAGAGAGCATGTTCTCGCGATGAATTATTCATGTTAGACGCGTTCTGTAGAACTTGTCTCGGCTGATCATTGATCTGAAAACACACACACACATACACACATTTCCTTTAGAAATGATAAATCTGGAACTGCGTAACAACATCTAAAAACGCACGCACGCACGCACGCACGCACGCATGCACGCACGCACGCACGCACACACACACACACACACACACACACACAGGCGTTACAGAGGATGGATAGTAACTAGTCCATATACACTGCACCGCTATGCAAAGCCATGACCCGTTCTACCTTAAGTCAACACTTTATTCGGCATTTCTTTCTTTCTTTCTTTCTTCTTTCTTCATTTTGTTCATTTATTTACTCATTCCATGTTGTTGCTGTTGTTTCATTGTTGAAAGTTTTGAAGTCCCCTTGGCATTTACAAAAACGTTTTTTTTTCCTATCTGTAAAGTTTGGCCATGGAATCAGTCACTACACCACTCTTTGACTGCAATGCCTCAAGGTAACGTCATGTGCGTGCGTGCCCCCAATGTTAACACAGTGACTGCAGTGCCTCACACAGTGACTGCAATGCCTCACACAGTGACTGCAATGCCTCTAGGTAACGTCATGTGCGTGTCTTCCCCAATGTCAACAAAGTGACTGCAATGCCTCAAGGTAACGTCATGAGCGTGTCTTTCCCCCAATGTCAACACAGTGACTGCAATGCTTCTAGGTAACGTCATGTGTCTTCCCCCAATGTCAACACAGTGACTGCAGTGCCTCTAGGTAACGTCATGTGTCTTCCCCCAATGTCAACACAGTGACTGCAGTGCCTCTAGGTAACGTCATGTGTCTTCCCCCAATGTCAACACAGTGACTGCAGTGCCTCCAGGTAACGTCATGTGTCTTCCCCCAATGTCAACACAGTGACTGCAGTGCCTCTAGGTAACGTCATGTGTCTTCCCCCAATGTCAACACAGTGACTGCAGTGCCTCCAGGTAACGCCATGTGTCTTTCCCCAATGTCAAACACAGTGACTGCAATGCCTCAAGGTAACGTCATGTGTCTTCCCCCAATGTCAACACAGTGACTGCAATACCTCAAGGTAACGCCATGTGTCTTCCCCCAATGTCAACACACTGACTGCAATGCCTCTAGGTAACGTCATGTGTCTTCCCCTAATGTCAACACACTGACTGCAATGCCTCTAGGTAACGTCATGTGTCTTCCCCCAATGTCAACACAGTGACTGCAATGCCTCTAGGTAACGTCATGTGTCTTCCCCCAATGTCAACACAGTGACTGCAATGCCTCAAGGTAACGTCATGTGCGTGCCCTCAATGTCAACACAATGACTGCAATGCCTCACACAGTGACTGCAATGCCTCACACACAGTGACTGCAATGCCCTCAAGGTAACGTCATGTGCGTGTCTTCCCCCAATGTGAACACAGTGCCAGTTTTCAAGGGGGTTCAGGACTGCCTCTTGCTGGATGGCTCGGCTGTTGAGGACAGTGCTTCTCCGGGGTCCACTGACACCCTTGGGTGTAATGCATTCTTGTTTGTCTTTTAGCTGACTCTGGGGGAAGTGATGGTGAGAAAAAAGACGCACCACAGGGAAATCCCGTTGACAGCGGAAAGGCCACGACCAGGACCCTCTTCACAGGGTAACTGAGACCATTGTGGCGAAAGCTTGATAGCGTTTGGAGTGAGTGAGGTTGTGTGTTTGTTGTGAAACGCTTAGAGGATAGGCGCTATATAAAAATACCCAATATAATATATGGTTGTACTGTTTTCCCTTGTCAGCGAAACAGCATTGAGAGGGGCTACAACATGCGTGTATCTCTCAATGGAGGCGACTTTGGCCAGTGGCTCTGCAGTCATGAAACATGGGCTGGTACACCTATGGAGAAGCCTTTGTGGAGGCTCTGCTGTGTCGTATCCAGTGGCTATCGCACAATGACATCTGCTAGGTAACGGTTCTTCCCTTGACGTCTTAATGCCATGCCATGTGTGTGCCTGCTTCCTATGTCAAGATCCTCAAGGTCTGACCAGCAGCGCTGGACAAATGGGCAGGTCAGACATCTGCTAAGTCGTTACCACGAGACCCTCTTCTTAA
>JADBJO010006807.1:75987-78487 GCA_016801955.1 Conus betulinus
CCTTATCAGTTCTTCCTTTACTTCTTCCACCCCCCCCCCTCTCATTCTTAATTGTCTCCCATCCCACCCCCCACTCCCACCCCCACCATCTCCCACACCTTCCGTCGTGTGTTTCCGTCTGTACATAGATTTTTGTTTCCTTTTGTATTTTCATATTTCATATTTAAGAGTGATTTTCCATTATTTCATATTAATTATTTTTTTTTTCTTTTCCTTTCTTAAATTTCTTTTGGCCCCGGAGGGCTGGATGTAAAAAAAAAAAAAAAAAAAAAAAGCAATGATGCTTGTTCCATTACCCTCTTAAAATAAAAAAAAATTCGTTTGTTCTTTCGTTCGTTCGTTCGTTCAACTATCCCTACTTTTTACTACACAGTACCAAGACCCGTTTCAGTTCGCATACCAACAGAACAGATCAACAGATGATGCCACACTCACACTTCTCCATCATGCTTTTTCACACCTCTAAAAAACCTGCCTCCTTTGTACGCATTCTCTTTATTGATTTCTCATCAGCATTCAACACCATACACCCACATCTGATGGCAAAGAAACTCATTAACATAAATGTGGGTAACAAGCTCATTCTTTGGATAATTGATTTTCTTACACAGAGGACACAGTCTGTTCGATATCAAAGTGTTGTTTCGTCTTCCAGAGTCATTTCAACTGGCGCACCCCAGGGTACTGTTTTGTTTTATCACCAGTGCTTTTTACTCTCTGTACACAAATGATTGTTCAGGAAGTGATTCAACTTTGTACATTAAATATTCAGATGACTCAGCACTTGTGGATCTTTCCAACTCTGATTCTGTTTACTTCAAGGAGGTTCAAAGATTTGTTGACTGGTGCGATCATAACTATCTTGATCTGAATGTAACAAAAACGAAAGAAATGTTGATTGATTTTAGAAAGAATCCAAAAGCTGTACCACCACTTTTTATCAAAGGTGCTGAAGTAGAACGTGTTGAATCATACAAATATTTAGGAACTTTTATAGATAATAAGCTGAATTTTAAATCCCATGTTGAGTATGTCCACAAAAAATGTCAAACCAGATTATATTGTCTTCGCAAGCTGCGATCATTTCATGTGAATACTGACATTCTTCGGACATTTTATTCATGCTTCTTGGAATCTGTTCTAACTTTCTCATTTATGTGTTGGTATGGTGGGTTGACTGTGAAGAGCAGAATGTGCTTGAGAAAGTGGTGAACGTGGGAGGAAAAATCGTTGGTGAGAGACAAAAAAGTCTGAGTGAGCTATACAGGTGCCGTGTTGTTTTGTAAAGCGAAGAAGATTACGTGTGACCAGACCCACGTTCTTGCAAATCAGTATGACCTTCTTCAGTCAGGACGAAGATATCGATCGGTTAAATGCAGAAGTGTCAGATTTAAACAAAGTTTTTTATTCCCCTGTCCATTGATTTCATGAACCGAGAAGATGTTTAATTGAAATCCAAATTCCTCTATATGAATGTATGTCATATGTGAGAAAATGGGTAATGTGGCTAAATTATTGTTTATTTGCTGTGAATGTGTGTGACCACAAATTTATTTCTCAAATTGAGATAACCTTTTAGTTTCATTTGTGGATTGTGCTGTGCAAGGGAAGTATGTTTTTGATCTCTTTTCTCTCTTGTCCTGTGTTTGTTGAAAAAGGCGCTTTCGCCGAAATATCAAGAAGTTTTGAGGTGTCCTTTGTAAATAAAAAATAACGTCACTTTACACTGGTTGTGTGCTTCTTTGTTTGTTGTATACTACTACTACTACTACTACTACTACTACTACTACTACTACTACTACTAGTAAGAAGAAGAAAAATGATCATTACAATCATCATCATCGTCATTATCATCATGATCATCATGATCATCATGTATGTACATAGGTCTTTAGTTATAGATTTAGGTACTTGCAAAGAGACATTCACAGTCTAACTCTCTCTCTCTCTCTCTCTCTCTCTCTCTCTCTCACACACACACACACACACACACACACACACACACACACACACACACGCACGCACGCACGCACGCACGCACGCACGCACGCACGCACGCACGCACGCACGCACGCACGCACACGCACGCACAACACACACACACACACACACACACACACACACACACACACACACACACACACACGTCCGTCCGTATGTACGCACGTACGTCACTATTGCCCTTCCGCACTGCAGTAAACTGCTTTGCAGCCTTGCCTGGCGGAATTGGTACGGTAGCCATTCCGGCAGATGCACTGAACCTGCAACGACAGAAAGGTGTCAGGACGCTTGCCGTCCGCAGGCTGCAACAGCCACAAGCAAACAAACAAACAACAACTAAAAAAAAAAAAAAAAGTACATTACATTTTGAGAAAACTTGCGCAAAAATATAATTATGCCAACAATGCCAAGTGGTGGTGGTAGTAGTAGTAGTAGTAGTAGTAGTAGTAGTAGTAGTAGTAGTAGTAGTAGTCGTAGTCGTAGTAGTAGTAGTAGTAGT
>JADBJO010006807.1:83487-90987 GCA_016801955.1 Conus betulinus
TGTGTGTGTGTGTGTGTGTGTGTGTGTGTGTGTGTGTGTGTGTGTGTGTGTGTGTGTGTGTGTGTGTGTGTGTGTGTGTGTGTGAGTTCGTTCGTTCTTTTTTTTTTACGTCTTTTCACCATAAGTGATATTAGACCAAAGAGTGCGTGAGTGAGTGCATTCTGTCTGTGAGTGTGTGCGAGGTGTGTGAGAGTGTAAATGTGTGAGGTAATGAATACAGTGAACACTGCATTATCAGTAAAGAGGAAATGTTAAAGATACATATAACAAACAAAAAATGAAATACAGAAACGAGGGTGGGTGGATGTGTCTCTCACCAATAATCTACATTGGAAAAAAAAAAAAAAGAAAAAAAAAAAAAAAGAAAAAAAAAAAAGAAATCTACGGGAATGACCTGATGGGGGTGTGAATTAGTGTGTGTGTGTGTGTGTGTGTGTGTGTGTGTGTGTGTGTGTGTGTGTGTGTGTGTGTGTGTGTGTGTGTGTGTGTGTGTGTGTGTGTGTGTGTGTGTGTGTGTGTGTGTGTGTGTGTGTGTGCTAAGAGATATACCAACAGAGCTTTAGAACATATCACACATCATTGATACATATACCAAGAGAACTTAAGAACATCTACACATCAATGTTACATAATCTTATACCAAGAGAACTTTAGTACATGCTACATGTCAATGATACATATACCAAGAGAACGTTAGAACATACCACATATCAATGTTACATAATGCTATACCAGAAGAACTTTAGAACATACCACACGTCAATGTTACATAGTATTATACCAAGAGAACTTTAAAACATACCATATATCAATGTTAAATGGCATTATACCTAGAGACATTTAGAACATACCATACATCAATGTTATCTAATCTTATACCAAGAAAACTTTAGAATATACCACACATCAATGTTACATAATATTACACGAAGAGAACTTTAGAACATACCATATATCAATGTTACATATACCAAGAGGACTTTAAAACATACCACACATAAATCTTACATAATGTTATACCAAGAGAACTTTAGAACATACCACACATCAGTTACATATTGCTATACCAGGAGAACCTTAGAACATACCATACACCAATGTTACATAGTATTAAACCAAGAGAACTTTTAAAAATACCATACATCAATGTTACATAACATTATACCAAGAGAACTTTCGAATACACCACACATCAATGTTACATAATATTATACCAAGAAAACTTTAGAAACATACCACACATCAATGTTACATAATTTTATACCACAAGAACTTTCGAACATACCACACACCCAATGTAACTTACACCACGAGAACTTTAGAACATACCACACACCAATGTAACATACACCACGAGAACTTTAGAACATACCACACACCAATGTTAGATGATAATATACCAAAAGAACTTTAGAGCATACCACACATCAATGTTACAGATACAAGGACTTTAGAACATACCACAAGTCAATGTTAGATAACGTTACACCAAGAGAACTTTACAACATACCACACATCACTGATACATATACCAAGAAAACTTTAGAACATACCACACATCAATGTTACATATACCAGGAGAACTTTAGAACATACCACACATCAATGTTACATATACCAGGAGAATTTTAGAACATACCACACATCAATGTTACATATACCAGGAGAACTTTAGAACATACCACACATCAATGTTACATATACCAGGAGAACTTTAGAACATATCACACATCAATGTTACATAACATTATAACAAGAGAACTTTAGAACATACCACATATCAATGTTACATACACCAAGAGAACTTTAGAACATAATACACATCATGGCTGTGTGTTACACCAAGAGAACTTTATACATATACACATCAATGTTACATATACCAAAAGAACTTTAGAACATACCACACATCAATGTTACATATACCAGGAGAACTTTAGAACATACCACACATCAATGTTACATAACATTATAACAAGAGAACTTTAGAACATACCACACACCAATGTTACATACACCAAGAGAACTTTAGAACATAATACACATCAATGTTACATAATATTATACAGGAGAATTTCAGAATATACCACACACCAATGTTACATAACATTATACCAAGAGAACTTTATTACACACACCAAGAGAACTTTAGAATATATCACACACCAATGTTATATAATGTTATACCAAGTGAACTTTGGAATATGCCACACGTCAATGTTACAGTATACCAAGATAAGTTTAGAACATGCCACACATCAATGTTACATATGGCAACAGAAGTTCAGAATACACCACACGTCAACGTTCCATGTACCAGAACATCACAACATAACACTCACAACAACATCGCATGTCTCAGGAGAACTTGGGAACACCTTCACGACAACGTTGCAAATCCCAAAAGAATTTTGGAACACACTCGTTAAAACACGCTTTCTTTAAAAGTCTTTTTGGGTTCATTATAAAAGAGAGAATATCCATAAACTTATAAAAACACATTTTTATATTTTTTTAAATATCTAACTAGAAATTATTTACAAGATTGAAAGAAGACAAATGAAGGAGTTGACAAAACACAACTAAAACGACTACCAAAATATTACAAATAAGGAGTGAATGGTCTGTAGACAGAGATTTCAAGCCACTGATAGATAGACAGACAAGAAACATACAAACAAGACGGACTGACAAACGTTCTTTTTTTTATAATGTAGCCTCCAGTCTCAAAATAATTAGGGTGGAATGTCGTCGTGATAAACACAATGCTGTAACGACAAATGGTGTTACATGTTACAGCCGATCAGCGCATAAACAGCCTGTAACACTGACAGACACATAGTAACGGCAACAAAATTGAAAAAAAAAAATACGCCATAGAAGTATAGAGCTTACAATATTCAGAATATTCTTGCGAGCTATGAAACTTTTTTTTTACGGTATTTTAAAT
Source organism: Conus betulinus (assembly GCA_016801955.1). NCBI lineage: Eukaryota > Metazoa > Mollusca > Gastropoda > Neogastropoda > Conidae > Conus > Conus betulinus. Next base: position 86,438 of record JADBJO010006807.1, read on the forward strand.
TATTGACAAAACCGTGCAACCTCAGGAACATGTCCATTTAAACAAATCTGAAATAAATGTTAGCGAACCGCCAAGGGAACAAAAAAATACGTGGACAAACGAATCGCAAGAAAACAAATACGACGACGCGTTTCGACCTCTTAGGCCTTCTTCTGGCAAGATACAAAACAATTAGGACAACGAAAATGAAAAGCATAAGCAATCAATCACTTGAGTGCAAGATAAACGCTGTATGAAAACGAGACTACCAGAAGGGAGATAATGTGTGAGTCCAGGGAAGTAATGATGATAATTATATTACTGATAGGAATACTTATAATGTTAATGATGATGATCAAAATATTGAAAAAAAAAATGAATAAAGGCAGTATTACTACCACTGTTGGTGATAATTATTTTGTTTTGAAGGTGGTGATGATAGTGTTGATAATGATAATGTGATGACAGTGCTACTGAGAGCAGTAATAATAACAGTAATATTAGTACGGTAATAGTAGGAGGAAAGGAATGGAGATGGTCAATGGTAAAAGTTGATAGTGCTGCTGGAGCAGGGAGAAGGTGGTGAGGATCAATATTGTAATGTTAATGATATTAACAGTACGTGAAAAGGAATAGGGATGATCAAAGAGTGAAAGGTCAACAGTAGTACTGGAGCAGAGGAAAGGGTGGGGGGGGGGGGGGGGGGGGGGGGGGGGGGGGGGGGGGGGGGGGGGGGAAGAGGAGAGAGAGAGAGAGAGAGAGAGAGAGAGAGAGAGAGAGAGAGAGAGAGAGAGAGAGACAATGACAATGACATTAAATAACCCTTATGCCAAGAGGGTACATGTCTGATGCTTCATAACTGAAAAATACACAAAAAGAAAAAATTTAATCATCAAAAAACAAGTATTTGTAATTTCTCAAACATAAGACCATCCATCAAACGTCCATGAATGTGCATGAAACTGATATTTCTGTAACAAACGTGTTTAAATGCATTTTCATTTAGACTTTAAGTTTTTTTTCTCTCTATATTGAAAGCATCCGTTAAATACTTTGCAAATGATATCAAAATATCTTCTCTCTCACATGACAAAATAGCAGACAGGTTATGGGATAACCCGAAATGAGACTTGAAAACAACACAATCTTTTCTAAATTTCCTATATTCTTCACACCGAAATACAAAATGATTCATCTTCATTTTCTTTGAAACATATTGGGCAAATCAGATTAATTTCAGAATTTGTAAACCATCTTTTATTGGCATTAAGTCCCATGCTTCTCGTTCGGAATCTAGCAAGTAAGTCTCTGTGCCTCTTACATGATATTATATTCAGGTAACGTTCCGCTTGAAATACATCTTTAAAAGAATGATAATAATCATACTTATGACTTTCTTCAATATCACTATGCCAATTTTGCATATAAGATGCAATCAGCCTATCTTTAAATTCTGCAAGAAAAAGAGGATTCATCCTCAACATTTTGCATCATCCATATAATACCAAAACCATTAACTAAAAGCACTTTTTTAACCTCAAAAGCCCAATTTTGACGACCAAGTTCTAACTGATTTAATGTCATACAATAAGCCTGCTTATTTAATCTTGACATTGGTAACCGTAACAATCTGAGCCCAGTACTTCACACATTTAACCACAGTTATGATAAACAGTGGAAAAGCGACCTGTTTCACTCTGACACATTTTATTAGATGCATGTAGAGGCACATTCAAAAAAACGTTTTATGGCAAAATTATGTATCTTTTCCATCTGATTATTCACATAAATTCCCCAAACGTCAGCAGCATATGTCATTATAGGCTGAACTTGTGTATCGAATAATTTCCAAAACAGCATTGGTTCAATAGAATTAAGTTTTCTCATACATCGGCAAATCTCTATTACTCCACGTTTAGATTTACGACACATTTCTGACCATCCAACATTTAGGCTCAATTTTGTTGTAAAAATCATGCCAAGATACTTGTAAGAATTTGTAATTGTAATGTTATTGCTCCCATACCACCATTGTTCTCTCTCAGCTAAATACCCACCCTTCCTGAAAACCATAATATTTGTCTTTTCTAAATTGACTTTTAAATCTAATCGATCAGCTTCTCGTTTAAGTAATTTAGCTGATTTTGTAATCCCACTACAGTATAAGAAAAAAGAATAACGTCATCAGCGAAAAGTAATAAGAAAACTTCAATTCCCCCGCAACAAACTGAAACCCATGTTTTCCCTTTTTTGATATCTCTATAGCTAGCTCATTTATGAATAAAAAAAATAATTGAGGACTAAGAATACACCCCTGTTTAACGCGTTGTGGGCAATCAAAATACTCTGAATAAAAACCTTTTTCACGGACACATGATGTAACTGTATCATAAATAGCTCTTAATGACTTATATAACTTCCCATTCACTCCAGACCTTCTCAGAACGTCCCATAATTTATTCCTGTTAACAGAATCAAAGGCCTTTTTAAAGTCAAAGAAGGCTACATAAAATTTGGAGTTGTTCAATAAATACCTTTGTACCAAAGTAAACAGAGTAAATATATGATCAACAGTACTGTAATCCTTTCTGAAACCTGCTTGTTCTTCCATTATTTTTTCTTCTCTTGTAGCCCATGTGACCAAACGTCTATTCAGAATGTTGGTATATACTTTCCCTAATACACTGGTCAAAGAAACTCCCCTGTAATTATCCGTTTATTTACATCGCCTTTCTTATGAATAGGTACTATTATTGACTTGGACATTTTCGTGGGAAAACACCATAGTCAAACAATTCATAAAAAAGCTTAACCAGGAAATCACTAATGACATCGGAAGCATATTTAAGCATTTCAGCTATGATCTTATCAGGTCCCCCCTTTTACCTTGTTTTAACTTATCAATACTACCTAAAATTTCTTCTTTTGTTATGGGGTCTTCAAACAAGGGCTCATGGGAATAACCGTCTAAATTCTCAGAAGATTCCTCAACATGATCATCAACTCCGGATTCACCAAAATTATGAAAAAACTTCAAAAAAAGTGACCATACCAAAGATCTATAGGGATTCATTACATACAATGTTTTTTCTGTTAATTGAGCGGATTGTTGACCAAAAGTATTTATGATCACTTATTGACTCCTTCAGCTTTCTTAATCGAGATTCATCATGTCTCAACTTTTTGTCTTTCCGTAAATCCTTATATTCTTTTAACTCATTAACATATAGCAGTTTCCGCTCGACAAGATTGGTTTTTAAAAACGCAGATAAGATCTAAGCCGTCTTTTAACTGAAACGTTTCTTTTTCCTACACTCATCATCAAACCAGTCATCTTGATTACGTTTCTTTTTACCTACCATTCTTATCATGCATGTTGCTGCTCCATATAACCCTTCACAAAGGTCGTAATACTCTCAATAATATTAGTGGTAATAAGGGACATAGATTTCTGTAAACATTCTTGAAATCCTCAGAACATATTTCATCTTTATATTGCTGCATGAATTCATGAGACCATACCACCTTTTCCTCTTCATGCACTATAGGTTCCTCATTCACTAGATCAGACTCAATTTTTAACGCGTAGTGTTACAGGCAAGTGCCAGGACAACACAAAGTCCTCAACACTCAAATCACAATAATTAAATAGATCATAGGAAAACAATAAAGTAATCAATAACACTGCTACCTGCAGGAGAAATGAATGTAAATAGACCTTCCCTATCTCCAGAACAGCTACCATTTAAGATTCTTAAATCAAGAGACAGTGAACGACCAAAATTATTAATTGTAGTATCTTTCGACACACGACTACGACTCTCATTCACATCCACACATATCGGAAGAGAGAGGGAGTGGGAAGAAGAGAGGGGAGAAGTGAGGGTGAGGGGGAGAGGTGGGTAAGAGGGGAGGGGGGGTGAGCAGAGGAGAGAGGAGAGGAGAATGAGGGGGGGGGGAGTAGGGCGGAGGAGAGGGGCGGAGGGGTAGAATATGAGGGAGATGGACGAGAGGGGGTGAAGGAGGGATGCCCGAGATGGAGGACGGACGGGGGGAGGGACAGAGGGAGAAAAGGGGGTTAGGGGAGCGAGGGGTTAGAGCAGGGAGTGAGAAAGGTGAATGGGGAGGAGTACAGGGATGAGAGGGAAGGTAGACGTAAGTGAGAGGGAGGGAGAGAGAGGGAAGGAGAGGGGGGAGCGGAGAGGGAAAGTGGAGGGAGGGGGGTGAGGAGGGGAGGGCCCAGGAGGGAGGATTTGCGGGCGGTGTTGAAGAGGAGGCACGGAGGGAGGGAGGAGAAGGCGTATGAGAAGGAGAGCAAGGCCCAGACAGAAGAGACGGGAGGAGGGAGTTTGCGGGAGGGGAGGAGGAATGGAGAGAGGGAGCTAGGAGGGGAGAGAGGAGGAGAGGAGTACCGATGAGGGGAAAAAGACAGGAGAGGAGGTGGGAGGAGAGGAGAAATAGAAAAAGTTGAGACGTGACGTGTGTATGGTGTTGTTTGTGATGTGTGTGTGTGTGTGGTGAAGTCGTGTGTTGAGCAGTGGTGGAAGGTGTGACAGTGTGCGGACAGCGTG
>JADBJO010006807.1:100987-110987 GCA_016801955.1 Conus betulinus
GAAATTGGCCAGCTTACGGCGGCCTGGCGACAGCAGGGAAGGAAACATCACCGAGACCGTTCCTTCCCCACATCTGGCAAAGATGACCAGCGCCCACCCCATCCCGTCAATACATCCCCTCCCCTGCCCCTACAACCCCTCCCGCCCCCACACCGCCACTACATGAGGAACCATCACCTCCCACCTCTAATCCCCCACTTCCGGAGGAGACCCAGAGCGTCGGGGCGACCACAAAACCGGAAATGACCCCGCTGGCACCGCTACGATAGAGGCGGTGTGGAAAGAAAATGACCTGCCTCTACAAGAGGTACACGTCCCACTTTCAACAGTATCACCACCATCCTCATCGTCTTCATCTTCCTCATCATCCACAGACAGTGGTAGCGATGGCGACACAGAAGACAGCGACCGCGAGGAGGGCGCTCTTCCAAAGTGCTACTACTGCATGATTCTGTGTTAAACAGAATTGACGGGAAACGCCTGGGCCAGTCTTATGGCCTCACAGTGACCACTGGGAAGACGCCTACCATTGGTGACTGTCACAAACACAGCCTGCACAACATGACAGCGGTGGCCATACATACAGGTGTCAACGACCTTAAGAGTGCCACTCCTCAGACTGCCAGTGGAAATTTGGAGTCCCTGGTGAGAAGCATTCTCCGGAACAATGATCAGATCAGAGTGGTCATCAGCAAAGTAGCTCCACTGAACGACGAAGAGCTGCAGACAAAAGCTGACCTTTTCAACGCCTTGAACTCATCTGCATTCACTGGTGAGAAGCGAGTCAGCTTCGTTTCCCACACCAATCTGAAGGTATGGGACGAGCGGCTGATGAGGGACACTATCCACCCCTCTGATAAAGGCACCAGCATCCTGGCAGGCAACCTGGGCAGACAACTCGCGGGCCTGTTCTGGGGAAAAAAAAAAAACCCAAACAGCGACGCAGACGACCCATCCGAGACCAGAGAGAGAGAGAGAAGCCGACAGCAGACCACGCCATCACCAGGGCTCCCTACCGACAGCACAAAGGTGCTGCCACATACCACGGTGACACGACACGCCAACACTTCGGGCGTCTCAACCAGCCCGATCACCAACCTGGTTATGACGATTACCGTTGGCTCGGTCGTCGTCGCATGGAAGACCGTCGGGATGGACGCAGATATGGCCGACGGGAAGCCTACAGCCATGCTGCCCGAGGCGACAACCGAAATTACCGAGGTGACCGCCGTGACATCGCCGAACATTACCACGGGTACGACCGGGTACGAACGCCGAGATGACCGCCAACCCTACTACCGACACAACCGACGACACACCTACCAAATGATCGCCGAGACGACCGCCGGTACCACCATGGTAATGACAGACGAGACAACATGCGCCCTCGGCAACATCACAGTCGGCCTTTCCCTCCCCATAACTCAAACCGTGCCCACAGCGGCTTCTATTAGCTCTTAGTCCGTGAGTGTGTGTAAGCTGTTTTCCCATAGATGTATTGCACATTATTTCGTACGCAAAATATTACAAATGACTTTTCCGTTACGTGTGCTATCATGGAATATTAGAGGTTACAAGGGGACCGATGGCGGCTTAAAGATTAACAAACTCCTTGATAAAAGTGTCGTAGAAATCCTGTCTAAATATGACATTGTGTTTTTTTACAAGAAACCCATTTTGATATAGAAAAAGCCAATGAATTATCTTTACCTGGTTTTGCAGCAGGGGTTCATTATTATCGACCAAAAAGGGGGAAAGCCCCAAGGGCTTCGGGGGGTATCTCTGTCTACATAAAAGAGCAGTACAGAAAATATATAAAATTCCTACCAAGAAATAACAGCGATGTTGCATGGTTACAGATTAAAACAGCATGTACAGTGAAAACCGCAGAAAAGAGAGATGTATATTTAGGTTGTGTATATATTCCACCGGAACACTCTTCCTTCGGCAAGGACTACACTAGATGCATATGGGACTCATTAGAAAGTGACATTGAAGAACTAACAACAAAAGGCAATGTCCTCCTGTGTGGTGACTTTAATGCAAGGACAGGCAATCAAACCGACTTCGTTAGCCTGGACAATGAGAAGAATTATTATGATTTACCTGCTGACTATCATTTTGATAACGTCATAAAAAGACAGTCGATGGACCTCTTTACTAATAAGAACGGACGTCGTTTATGTAACATGTGTATTGAAAAAAATCAAATGTATTTTGAATGGGAGAGTGCTTGGAGATCTTGCAGGATTGTACACTTGTCATAATTCACAGGAAGCAGCGTAGTAGATTATTTCCTTTGCTCACAATATTTGCTTAGACATGTGTTAAACATGAAAGTAACTGACCTGACACGACATTCTGACCACTGCCCACTAGAGTTATTGATCCAACTACCCATAGATAATGAAAATACATTACACAAAAGACAAGCTCTCTCACACAACCCACGATGAACAACAGTCACGTAAAGACCTACTTCATAGGAATTCTACAATAAACACAGAAGAAGACTATCTAGTATTTCAGTGGGATGAAAAGTCTGCCGAAAAAGTAGTAGCAACCTCTAAAATGCCCAACATACGCACCATGATCAAAATATCAAGACCGACATTGTGACACAACTTGCAACAAATGAACATGACATCGACATAAATACGACTATTGAACATATAACGAATATATTTTCAACCACAGCAAAGATGGCGCTTAGACAAAGACGGATAGGAAAAAAAATCTAGACATAGAAAGAAGAAGTGGTTCGACAGAGACTGTCATTCCCAAAGAAGAGAGATAAGATCACTACTGAACGCGGTCAACAGAAACCCCCAAAATAAACAACTAAGGCAAAAATACTTTTCACAATGTAAAATATATAAACGACGACTTTTAAAGAAAACCAAGAAAACATATCGGAACAAACTCCTTAATTCACTAAACGAAGCCCTAGAGAAACTGATCCCAATTCAATATGGAAAACCGTTCGGGAACTGCAAACATACGATCATGAAATCTATGGTCAAAAAAATTGTCTCAGCGCGAAACAAATGGTTTGAACATCTTAAAACACTAATAGGAGAGAAACAGAAGATCGCAGAAAAACGAAAACAAACAGTTGATGACATGTTAGTAGCATTTAAGAGGTCAAATAATCGTCCTTCTGGGATTCTGAGTTAGATTATGAAATACTAGAAACGGAGGTTAGGAACGCGGTCAGAAAGCTGAAAAATAAAAAATCCCCAGGCAAAGATGGAATTAGAAACGAAATGCTTAAAGCAATGTTACCTGAAATCGCTCCTCTTCTGAAAGACGCGTTTAACTTCATCTTAAAATCAGAAAAATACCCGGACCTCTGGAAAACAGGAATCACAGTCCCAGTCTATAAGTCAGGCGGCCAGTCCAACCCCAACAATTACAGAGGCATAACTTTGAATAATAGTTCGCTTGGAAAAGTGTTTTGCAACATAAATGAATGAAAGGTTAATGAATTATCTTGAGGCAAACCACCTCTTGGCAAAGGAGCAAGCAGGGTTCAGAAAGGGTTCACGGACCACTGATCAAATATTCATATTGTCAAAACTAGTTGATAAGGTACTAAAAGACAGAACTAAAAGGCTTTATTGCTGTTTTGTTGACTTCAGCAAAGCATTTGATAATATATGGCACGAAGCCCTACTGATGAAAATGATGCAAGCAGGAATAACTGGTAAATGCTACCAAATCATACAGGACATGTACAACGGGGCTTCGGTTTGTACAAGAAGCCAATCTGGTTTCACTAAGGAAATATTAATACAAAAAGGTGTTCTCCAAGGTAATACCCTTAGCCCAACCTTATTTAACATATTCATAAATGACATAGTCGGATATCTCAGAGACCATGATTCCCCACGAATTTCTGACCAAAACAAGTCGAAATTCCGTGTCTTTTGTATGCAGATGATTTAGCCATCCTCTCGACTTCAAAACAGGGACTTCAGAGTAAATAAACCAGTTACACAACTACTGTTTAGACTGGGGAATGAAAATCAACACAGAGAAAACAAAGGTCGTTGTATTCACCAAATCAGATCCAAAGGCACCACTACTATTCTTCAATTGCGGTGAAAACATAATTGAAACAGTAGATCAATATAAATATCTTGGAGTCATTTTCCATAAAAACGGACATTTTACAGAAGCCCAAGAACACTTAGCAAGACAGGGGAATAAAGCCGCACATACCTTGAAGAGAACGTTTTATGGTCAAAATGTAAATATGAGAACAGTTACAACCCTATTCGACTCATTAGTCTCTCCCATCTTCACATATGGGTCGGAGGTGTGGTTCCCATCCTCTTACCAATACAAAGATGAAATATGTCAAGAAAAGAAAATGCAGCATTTGTTCAAAACCTGTCTTGCAAACAAATTCCCACATGAAACCGCACACATTAAATTCTGCAGGCAATTATTAAGAGTTCATAGAAAAGCAATGACATTACCGTTTTTGGGGCGAACTGGGGAGATTCCCGATTACTTTTAAAAGTGAAACCAGACTATCGCATTCTGGATACACATATTAGAGTCAGACCAAGAAGACTCTTACCAACAACAGATTTATCAGTCAATGATCTCTCAGGGCACCGAAGAAAGCAAATGGCCGAAGTTTATAAGACAAACCTTGTCAACGATAGGATTACAGCATGTCTGGGAAAATCAAGGTACATTTAGTGTGACTCGCCTGAAGTTTCTAATCAATGCGAAGCTGGAAACGTTTTTTATATTGAGTTCTGGAAGAAACAAAAGAACGAAAGCACATCCAAGCTCAAATTTTATGCCACAGTTACTACCGAATACACAAAACAGGCGGCTTATTTTGGAGCAACAACACACTGACACAGATTGCAGACGAGCACTAACTAGATTACGAATAAGTGCCCATGAACTCCAAATTGAGAGGGGCCGTTATACCAACACTGACAGAGAAAACAGATTATGCACAACATGCCACGTCGTTGAGGACGAACTACATTTTCTCGATGACTGCAAATTATTTGACCAACAACGTTATGACCTAATGACAAGGATCACAAAAACTGATTTTCCACCGCAGACTAACATGACAAAACCCTCAGAGCTCATGTTATTGGACTGCTTCCAACCTGTACTTGCCCAGTATCCTGTTGTGTTTTTCTCTTCGGAGACAGAAAATTTAAATCGTCTTCATCTAAGCGTGATACTGAAGTGTCAGCCTGTGAGACATTCTAAGCCCCTCCCTCGCCCCCCCCCCCCCCCCCCCTCTCCTCCCCTCCCCCTATCCGAGCAGTTACATCCGGTCATTAAAACAACCCGGATGCATTGACAGCTAGGTCCCCTCTCCTGCTTCCCCCCCCCCCCCCCCCCTCACATTGCCACGCCCCTCCCCCTTCCCCCCATCCCCCGAGCAGTTGGTCAGTAATGAAAACCAGACCTTGGTCATGTCCAGTGCCTGGCGTTCTCTCACGGTGTCAAAGACGTGCCACGCTTCACAGTTATATTCGATTCGGACTCGGGCAAAAGCTATATAAACTAAAGACATCATCTTCCTCTCTTAACGACTACCACTGTCGAATAATAACACAATGAACAACCGCACCACGAATCTCTTAAATCCAATGACACCAGAGACTACCGTGAATGGAAGATATGCCCCTAAAAGCCTTCGCTATGGGGACGTAAAACTCAACCATTCACTTCCCTCTCTCTCTCCTCTCTCCTGGCATCGGAACAGTCGTGCACTTGGGCCTCGGCGACATTCTGCTTGCTACAAGGTAAATGTGACTCCATATTTGTTTTGTTTTGTTAGACTAGGACTTAGTCTAGGTGCGTCAACATAGAATTGGGCTTGGCTAACGGTACTCTCTATAGTGCAGAAAAAAAAAATGCAGGTTCAATTGGATTCTGGTGTTTCGGTTCAATGTTAGATGTGCCTTCTGCCTCTAGTCTCTATCTACCTGGCTGTCTAAACCACTCCTGTAGCAGTCTATATCCCCAAACACACGTGAGCATATAACTATTTCTGTGACAGTATGTCTGCATGCGACAGAAGTCAGAAGTAGGTGGTCTGTTTGTTTGTTGTGTGTTTTTATCAAGAAAGATGGAAATGGAGTTCTTTTGTGTCTCGGAGAAGGATATAAAGGATATAATGGCGAACGTTTCAAGTTGATGTCCAACACGCTGACCGACTTTTTTTTTTCGTCTCTACTACACCTGTGACCGCAGAAGCGTTTGCAACAATGACAAGCTGTGACTGAAAGCACGGAGTACCCGCCTTGGTTTTCTACCCCGGGACTGTGAGAGCATCTACCCACGGCAACAGTGACAAGCATCGACTGCCATGCCAACCAGCTGTGTGTGAAGGAGCAACGACTGTGGCCGCAGTCTTGGGAGGGATTTTGTGTTGGCTGGTTGCCGAAGGTAACACACAAGGACTGTGAAGTCCAGTGAGTGCCAAGATCAATGAAAAGCTGACGATTCACCTATCGAACTGACGGCATGATCACTTACCGAAGACCTATGGCTTGTGAATGGCATTATGCTCAGGAAGTGAATCGTGCCCATTGAACTGAATGACAAAAACCTTCGATGAACGGTTCATTGATTCAGTCTGTTGATGAGCGCAGAACATACAGCCTGTTTCTGAGATCCAGCACTGGCAAGCCAACGACACTCAGACTGACACACACACACACAGCTTCCAACACACGGCTGTCAAACTGTAACCGATGGCCATGTATTCTGCTGTCCTGCTGGAGGAGAATGAGTATTCCGTAGAGGATGAGTCCACAGAACACACACACACACACACACACACACACACACACACACACACACTGACTGCCACGTCACCCAGATGTGTGTGTATGAGGGAGGATCGACTGTGGCCACAAACACTGACTGCCACGTCACCCAGATGTGTGTGGGGGAAGAGTGACTGTGGCCACACAGTCTCTAGAGGGTCTTTTGGGTCACTCGTCGCCGAAGACAGTAACAGGCGAGAAGTCCAAAGTGTGGTCATTGTGAACCTAAGTGTACCATGGCCATTCGCCTGTCAAACTGACTGCATAGTCGCCCACCAAACAACTTTTGGGGACGTCACGGTCGTTTGCTGAACATATGTCGTAACCTCTGCTTACTTCAAACAACAATCAAACAACAACTTATGTACAGGACACACTCACGTAGCCGTCACGAACACCAGCGAGAACTGAAGATAGGGTTGAAGCAGATCAAACTTGGTGAAGGCTCTGTGTGTGTGTGTGTGTGTGTGTGAGTGTGTGTGTGTGTGTGTGTGTGTGTGTGTTCCCACGTATGTTCACTTTTTATTTCAGACAATGTTGGTTAGTGTATGTGTGAGTGTATGGAGGATGTGGGTGGGTGTTTTGTCATACTGTTTTAAAGTATGTTCTCTGTTACATGTATTTGTTGTATAATTGAACGTTATAGGGTTTAGTTTTTTGTAGTGATACTTGAAAATAAGTGAATGTCGTACTAATAGGATTTGTTAGTTTTTGTAGTAATAGTATCTGTAGTTGGGTGTAAGGTGTACTATTGCATATGAGAAGGGTGAATGTAGTATGATTTTGTAAATCGCGTAGAGAAATTCGTTTGATTAGGCGCTATATAAGAAACCATTATTATTATCATTATATTATTATTATTATTATTATTATTATTATTATTATTATTATTAAGGGTGCTTGCCACTCTGAGGTGCTCATTTCAATCATTTTAATCACTTTAAAAGTGAAACAAGAGCTAGTCAGGAAGAAAATGGAAAACCAGACCTCAACCACTCTACAATTAACCAGATATTAAACCGCTTGGTCAGTCATTACACAATTCTATGTCATTGGAAAACAAAACAAAAATAAAGTAACTATTTATTTTTAGTCAGTTTGGTCAGCGCATATGTAAACAAAAGTACGTAGTATGTATTTTGAAAACGTATTCATATTTAGAACTGAGTATGAGCGTACAGGTACTACTATTAGCAGGCGCTTTCTGCACATTCTGATTCGAATGATTCTCTATAATTTTCAAAGCACACGGCTGTATCCCCCATCTCACTTTCCACCAGATGTCTCAGTGCAAAGAAAGAATCAGTCGTGCACGTGTGTGTATTCATTCCCTTCACGAAGAAAAAAAAAGACCTATGAAATTCTTTTTGTATGTCTTTATACACATAAGCAGTATACATGATCATTAAGAAAACCGTGTGCAATAAACCACATTCGCGATAACTTGACCACGTTTCACTGGCTCACGGCCATTGAATGGACCGTTCAACCACTTAGCTGTGGAAAGTTGGGTCAAACCTTATAACACGCTTCATGTTTCTGAAGTTCAGCTCCGGCAAGCCACATACACTCAGACTGACACACGCACACAATCCAGCACACGACTGTCAACATATTAAGCAAATTCCGGCCAAGAAAATACTAAGAATAAACGTAGCGACATACATACGTGATTATTCACTACAATCAGAAGCCACTTGCAACACCACAGCCACCATTACAGCGGACAGAACTGTTTGAGCCAAGCCTGGTAGCGCCAAATTCTCTAAGATTCGTGCTTTGCACGTTCACCACAAGAGCAAAAATAGAATCACTGAGCCACCAAACAAAGCAACAAACAAACAAAGTACAGAAGACGTTTCGGCCTGTTGTTTCTTTTCAAGCAAAACAGCGTTCAAAACATTGGGAAGACTGGATGAACGAAAGGCTTTGACAGCTTCACACAGGACACGTCGCCATCCACCCGGCTAGGACAGAATGGATATTCCATTGTCTGACAAGACCACCAAACAAACAGTTTACAGAACTGGCTTGTTTATTATGAAGAATAGGATAGAATCAGAGTTCTTGTGTTTGACATAAAGACTTCAATGCCAACATTCCTACTCGATGTTCCACATGCCTAGCACCTGTTTCCTGCCTTTAGGGGTGCGAGAGTATCTTGTCTGCGACAGTCACAAGAACTGCCTAGCCACGTCATCCTGCCTGGCTGAAAAGGAAAACCAGGCCTTAGGACAATGGGATCCAAACACACGGCCAATACCAGACGCCTGTTCTGTTCTACATAGATGTTGGGATCCAAAGACAACACGGCTAGCACCAAACACCAGTCCACCTAGACGGACAATGGACAAAAAAACACAACAGAACAACACCAGTCCTCACCAGATTGCGGAGCGTTGTGCTGCTTGTTCGGTAGCTGCGTTCCCACTGCAGGTTGCTCACTGTGTGCAACCCCCTGCTCCACATGTTCCCCTGGTGGCAAGCTGTTTCATGTACATACATTCAAATGTTTGTTGTCTACCCCTCCTCCGCCAGCAGTCACATTTGCAACGTAGGCATTCTATGTCTGTGTGTGGGCTAGAGGACAGTGTGTGTATGTGTGTGTGTGTGTGTGTGTGTGGGGGGGGGGGGGGGTATGTGTGCGTTTGCGCGCGCGCGCGCGCGCTTGTGTGTGTTGTTGTTGTGTTGTCTTCAATTTAACGTCTATCCACATAGTGATATTAGACGGGGGGAGGGGGGGGGGGGGGGAGGGAGGGGATCGGGAGGAGGAGGAGGGGAGAGGGAGAGGGACCGTATTGTGTGTGTACGTATTTGTGTCTCTTGACCAAGGAAGAAAAAAAAATAAGCATTAACAACAAAAAACATCAACTAGTCTATAACAAATGTCCTACAGGACTATGAAGTAAACATTTCGAAATATTAAACAAACTAGATGCATTTTTTTTTTGAGAACGCGCGCGCGCGTGTGTGTGTGTGTGTGTGTGTGTGTGTGTGTGTGTGTGTGTGTGTGTGTGTGTGTGTGTGTGTGTGTGTGCGCGCGCGCGCGTGTGTGTGTGTGTGTGTGTGTGTGTGTGTGTGTGTGTGTGTGTGTGTGTGTGTGTGTGTGTGTGTGATTCATTTAACGTCTTTCCACTAATCGTGAGATTAGACGAAAAAAAAAAAAAACAGTGCATGAG
>JADBJO010006807.1:115987-120987 GCA_016801955.1 Conus betulinus
TCTGATCTTCCCTGCTTTATATTCTCCAGGATGGATTTCAGTGGTAGTTTCAGCTTTGCTTGGCGACAGTATAGCGCTATGTCAGTCAGACAGGGTGGGACACCAAGCCATTTCCTTGTGAACTTGTTGATTTTGGATTCCATTGCCTCCACTATGCTGGTGCAGATGTCGTATATCATCAGAGGCCATAGGAGCTTTGGTATCAGCATGAACTGCAGACACCAGACCTTGTATTTGCCAGGGAGCCCACACTGGTCAATGGTCTCCAAGCCTTCTTCCGACATCTGTTTGGTTTCTTTTGCTCTTTGTGTGTCTTTCAGCGTATCATCATACCATCTTCCAAGGCTCTTGACTGGCTCTTCTGTTACTGTTGGAATGGTCTGGTTGGCAACACTGAAGACCACAGATTCGGCCACTTTTCCTTTCCTCAGTGAGAGACTCCGTGATTTCTTTGGCTTGAACTTCATTCTGGATGAGGCAACTATGTCGTCCAGCCTCTCCAGCACGTGACGTGTCTCGTCTTCTCTGGATGAAATCACTGTAGTGTCATCCATGAAGGCCTTGAGAGGGGGGGCATCTTGTATATCCATCGCCAAGGTCTGTTTGTCTTGCGTTGCTTGTTGCTGCTTTCAAGATGACTTCCATTGCCAACACGAACAGTATTGGGGAAATGGCACAGCCCATTGCAATGCCCACTTCCAAGTTGATCCAATCTGTTGTGTACTCCTTGGTAGAGAAGCGCATTGAGAAGCCATTGAAGTACTTCTTGAGCATGTCGCGGATGTCTTTGGCACATGGTACATCTTAAGAGCCAACTGTATCATCTCATGGGGTACAGATCCATATGCGTTTGCCAGGTCAAGCCACACTACGTCCAGGTCTCTCTTTTCTGTTTTTGCTCTTTGGATTGCGTCCCAGATCATTGTGGGCGTGTTCTACACAGCCAGCCACGCCTGGAATGCCACCTTTCTGGACTGACACATCCAAGTACTTGTTTTCCATGAGGTACTTGGTCAGCCTTGCTGCCATGACAGAGAAGAAGATTTCCCTTCGACGTTCAGTAGTGATATTGGCCTGAACTGGCTGATGTCACTTGAGTTTTGCTCTTTGGGGATGTACACACCATCTGCCGTCATCCACTGGCCGCTGATCTTCTGATTTCTCCAAGCTGATCGCAGCAGCCTGTGGAGCCACTCCAGCACCTTGGGACATTTCTTGTACAGCTGGTAAGGTATTCCGTTTGGCCCTGGTGATGATTTGGCTCTGGCTTTGTCGACCACCTTCTTGATTTCCGCCAACGTTGGAGGCTTGTCATTGAACTGTTCCTCAGGGTTGGTTGGCCACACCAGACCTTGAATGTCGAGTGGTGCTTTGCTCTGTGAGTCAGAGTATGTTTTCCTCAGATGCTGCTCAAGAACTCCTTTGTCCACACTTAGGGTCCCAGATTTTGGCTGCTCGAACAGAGTTCTGGCAAACTGGAAGGGGTCTCTGAAGAAACGCTCTTGTGTCTTCTTCTTTTGCTTTTCCTCTTCCTCGCAGATTCCGCTTTGCTGAGGGCGCTGTGTTTTGCTTTCAGGTCTTCCCAGAGTTTTTCCGATTTTTGCATCCAGTTTCCCAATCTTCAGTCTCGTTTGCTCGTGGCAGGTTGAGTTTCAGGCGCCTGGCATCGAGGGCCTGTGCAAATCCTCATCCGAACCAACAGCGTGGATGTCCTTGGCACTGTGGTTTAAATCCTGGCCTTGGTCTTCCGACGTCTTATCTGCTGATGCAGTGCGCTGCTGCTCATTCAGATGAGTCTTCACACATCCCATCTTTGTTCTGTGGATCTTCATGCCACGGGTGGGTAGCGAAATGCTTTCCACAGACACATGGGCATTCCATTTGGTCCATGTTCATAGTCCGTTTGGGATTTGATCATGATCAGCTGCTTGGTTGACTGAGAGTGTACTACTATGTCTGGTCTCATGCCACTCTTGCTGATATCTCTGGGTGACTATTCCATTCTGGGAGGTCTGCTGTGCACTCCCAGTCATCTGCCCCGTCCAGCAGACTCTGCCTGCATGTTCCGAGTGGCACTGTTTTTCTTGGCCATGATTCGCTGCCTCCTGCCGTGAAGAATGTTGCGGGTGCTTTTGGAGTCCTGATTTTCCCTTTTGTTGTGTTGGTACTAGCCCAGACTACTTGTACAATCTCTTTGAGCACTTGGTTGTGCCTCCATGTGTACCTTCCTTGAGCCAGGGCTACTTTACATGAGCTTAGGACATGCTCCACTGTTTGTTTTTCATGGCAAAGGGGGCATGAAGGATCGTCTGTTTTTCCCCCACTTCAGCAGGTTTGCATTTGAGGGCAGAAGGTCATATGCAGATCTGAGAATGAAGCTGATCCTGAGAGGGGCCATGTGCCAATGTCATTCCAAGTGAGACTTCCTTGGAGTGCATTCTCCCACCTGCCCCGTTCTTCTTTGATCCCCCCTCCCCCTTTTTTTCCTCCCCCTCCCCCAATCCTCCATTCCAACCATCATTATTAGCATAAAAACGTCCGCACATATAACGTATCATATATATATATATATATATATATATATATATATATATATATATATATATATATATATATATATATATATATATATATATGCTGCAGATGAAGGCTTATCACACCCCTATTTTTACAATCTGAGACATAAGAGCAAGCTTTGTTTATAATTCAATATTTCTTGCAGTCATTGCAACACCTAGCTGCTCTGTAAGTTGCTGGAATGGTGCTTGGTACTTATCCTTGGAATTTATTGTTTTCATTGTTATTTAGTCCCTTGCGGGATTCATTCCAAGAACTGGCCCTCAGCACTTGTGTCTTAAGAGGTTATCTTTTTTATATTTTCTACTTTTCACAAGAAAATGTAGCTTGTTTTGCTCTTTCATTATTTTCTTTTGCTTCTTAGGTGGCACCTTTGGTTAGTTTTTTTGAAAACTCATCAAACATACTACAGTATTGCACACCAGCCTTTTTCTGGTATAGCATTCTTCTAAAACCGAAAAGGCAGAGGAGTCAAATTACCACTTTCCGCGGTCACTGAGGAGAAACAATCAGGTTTCGAAATACCGGTTCTGACCAGGAGTTATATCTGACCAGGAGTTATATGTTAGTGAGCTTCCTCCCCATTGGAGATGGTCTCCCACTTAGGAGACTATATAAGCTTACTGAGGGTTCATTTTGAGAAGCATTTATTATTCCCCACTCACCCACTCAAGCACATACTGTCAGTTAGGCAGAATAATCTACCACTGCAGATATGAAGGCTTATCACCCCCCTATTTTTACAATCTGAGACATAAGAGCAAGCTTTGTTTACAATTCTATATATATATATATATATATATGTGTGTGTGTGTGTGTGTGTGTGTGTGTGTATAAATACAGATAGAGAGAGAGAGAGAAGAGATACACAATGCAGACATACACACATGCGCAACAAAAAAGAAAAAAACGGTGTGGGGGGAGGGGGGGGGGGGGGGGGGGGGGGGGGGAGGGGAGGGGAGAGGGGTTACCCATCAGCAGAACGAATGGGTGGGTTACATGTGCGGACGTTTTTATGCTAATAAGGATGGTTGGATTGGGGGAAGGGGGGAGGAAAAAAAAAGGGGGGGGGGGATCAAAGAAGAAAAGGGGCACGGGGGGGGGGGGGGGGGGGGGGAGAGAGGGGAGGAAAGGAAGAGAGGGAAAGCTCATCTCCCTCTGCATATATATACGTGTGCATATGGCGGAGGGGGGGGGGGGGGGGGAGGTCATGCCGACGGTATTATTGGTACAGCCAACAGTACTATTGGCAGAGTTTGTATTTATGTGCAGAATAGGAAGTTGCGAGTTGAAATTTCTATTCATTTTTCATGGTAGCATCTCAGAGTTTGTGTTTGGAACCAGTTGTTACTCGGTCATTTTTGTCGAGAAGTTTTTGTTTTTTGTTTTGTTTTGTTTTTTAACCTGTGAAAAGGTGTTGATATAGTAGTCGGAAAAGTGCCTTTTTCCTTACACCTGTAGTCCCACACGGGGTAGTGGTCACTTTAAAGAGGACTATTTGACATATATTGGCTGTGTAGCCGTGTTAACATTTCATGTCTTAATTAATAATTGAATTATAACGTGTGCGGAAACATGCTAATTCATCTAACCATATGGGTTCCGATATGAACGTTAGCTCAGTATCATTCGGAACGGTGTGGATAATTTAAGCCTTGATATATCTACTGTTACGAGTGAGTTCCCTTTGGTCCGATGAATTATCAAGGGGAAACCAGCAGGTAGGTCGAGACACGCGACGAGGCTGACACGAGGCCACAGTGTGGAATTACGGCGGGTGGGTCGTGACACTCCGCAGCACACCCGTTCGTTGCAGTCACCCCTTGTCTGCTCTCGTCTGGTGTCGTTCTGTCTTGTCCTGTATTCTTGGTACCCGTTCTTATGTTATTCCGCGCTTTACTTGTCCTATATTGTCAGGAATGCAAGGCATTGTAATAAGATTTATTTTCTCTTTGACCCGGTGAATCTACTCGGGTTAAACAGAATGTGTGAACAGTAAAGTACTACCCGACGACTGAAATAGCTGTAGGACATTTACAGAGTTCAAATAGATATCATGTGGAACTTACGATTTCCATATGCACCCCACTCCCACTCATGAACTGTTGACGGGTAGCACAATATCTGTTCGTGGTGGCATGAATTGGTGGTTTCACATGTATCCATGGGGATATCGATCGGTGGCATCGCATTATCTATTATCTTTTCCTGGTGGCAGAAAAAAAAATGGTGGTATCAAGCTATACCTGGCTGCATAAAGTGATGGTATCAGGCTATATCTGGTTGCACAAAGTTATGGTATTAAACTATACCTGGTGGCATAAAGTGCTGGTATCAAGCTATACTGGTGGCATAAAGTTATGGTATTAAGCTATACCTGGTGCCTTAAAGTGGTGTCATCAAGCTTTACCTTCATACACACA
>JADBJO010006807.1:123487-125561 GCA_016801955.1 Conus betulinus
CGGTATAGTGTACCTCGCTCTATCCGCCCACAGTGACATCTTGATGAAACTGAAACTGTGGCGGTAGTTTGCATGGTGAAATACACGCATAGAAACCCAAACAACAGCAAGGACTGGCCAGTCTATTCAAGGGCCTTGTTACTCGGACAAGGGGTAGGAGACCCTGTGAGCTAGAGATGCATGACAGTCGTTCACAACAAAGTGAACAGTTACGTTCATTTAACGTCGCAAACCCCGTTAACTGCTGTCATTGTGACTGTCTTCACTATGTCATGTAATGATATAAACACTAAGTAGACAATACTTTCACTGTACATTTTCCTCACAGTGTCATGTAATGACATGGATTAGCTCAGTTGGTAGAGCACCGGACTCGTGATCCTGGGGTTGCGGGTTCGAATCTCCGCGGGGGGCGTTTCGGTACAGGAGGATTTTTCCTTCGGAGTTACCATTGGTTCTGACTCCATTCCCCATACAGTCCTTCGAATGAGACTATAAACCGAGGTTCCGTGTGTGAACGCACGCATAACATCTTGCACACACGCCAAATCCCATCACCAACTTTCGGAAGAGTAGGCCAGTTTGGCCGTTGGTATGGATGACACGTTACACATAGCATTCATCCTGCATGAGAAATGGAAAGAATGAAGGAAGTAAGGAAACTGAGTGAACGATATTGAACCACATAGCCTGGATGACACGGAAAACAACTGATTGAAGCGCCCGCTGGCAGTTTTTTCAGTCGGCACTACCCAGGTAGGCAGCCCGTTGTGTAAACGAGTGTGGATTGTAAAGCGCTTAGAGCTTGGTCTCTAGCCGAGAATAGGCGCTATAAAAGTATTCATATTTTCATTATTATTATTATTATTATTATTATTGGACTTGACCGTTGCTCGCCGAACAGGTCGGACGTGCGGCGAAATTGCTCTCTGTCATGCAGCTCTGCCTTCCTTTTTTTCGAAGCTGTGTCCATCATTTTACAACACTGAAATTATTGTACTTCATGAGTGAGGAATTGGACTTTGTTTTGAAACGAATAAAAAAAAACCGAGTGTAGTGAGAATTTATTATAAACAGAGAATTCAGCATGTCGTCATACACGGGTGACCTATGACCTGATTCAAACTTCGAAATGTGAGCAGGCAGCGACAGTGTCTTTTGTGTACGCGCATCTGAACAAAAAGTCAATATGATATGTTTTCTGTATGCGCTGTGTATTATCTTTTGAGTAAGCAGTGAGGGAATACTGTGTTTGTGTTTATGTTGGATACGTTCTGCTGGATACGATTACCTCTTGGATTCCTTCTGTGACAGTGACAGTGTACCCTATCTGGAATAACTGACTTCTACAATGTTAGGTTCAAAACTCTCTGTATTATGACCAGTACAATATCCAAATACTTTGCGAACAGAACGACCGGCAAAACGAAAACCATCGTCAAAATCGTCGGCAAGTGACGTGTGTGATAGTCCGGAATCTGACAGAGTAAAACAAGACAGCAAGAAACAGAGGCAGGAAACAGAGGACAGTATGGCCATGCAGGAAACACTCCATGAAATGCAGGCAACCATCAGCAGACTAGCAACAAAAGAAGACTTAGTCACCTTGGCGACAAAGGAAGACATACAGCAACTTAGGGGGGAAATGGAGAGGCTGGCCGCGACCTTGACAACAAGACTGGAAAAACTGGAGGGGACAGTGTTTGAACTGCAAAACGAGAAGGACAACCTGAAGGCCGAGGTCAGCAAGCTACGAGGGGAAAAGGCGGATCTGCAGGGTCAGCTGGCGCAGCGAACCAGGGAGACTACCGGACTGCGACGGGCTCTCAACGACCAGGAGCAGCACGGACGCCAGTGGAACCTCCGAGTATACGGTGTCCGGGAAACTCCAGACGAGACGGCAGAGAGAGCTGTACAGTGTGTGGACATCTTCTCTCAAAAATTGGGTGTCCCTATCTCCAAGAGTGACGTGGAGATTGCCCATCGATCAGGGAGGGTGCCACAGGGGGGCGGTAGACCCAGCCCCATTATTTGTGCGCTTCTACTCTCGCAGGCAAAGAAGACTCGTTCTGAC
>JADBJO010006808.1:0-5000 GCA_016801955.1 Conus betulinus
TCCTATCAGCCCGTTTATCTACCTGCCCGTGCATTTCTGTTAAATTCAGGCACAAGCTATTTTCGCACTGTACGTAGAGAGTATTAGATGCTGAAAAAAAAAAAAAAAACATACTGAACATGTAGTAGGGCGGAGGGTGGAGAATGATATACATATATATATATATATATATAGAGAGAGAGGAGAGAGAGAGAGAGAGAGAGAGAGAGAGAGACAGACAGACAGACAGACAGACAAACAGAGACAAAGACAGAGACAGACAGACAGACACAGATAGGCAGGACGAAAAGCAGAGAGAGAGAGAGAGAGGAGAGAGAGGAGAGAGAGAGAGAGAGAGAGACAGAGAGAGAGACAGAGAGAGAGAGAGAGAGAGAGACGCGCGCGCGCGCGCACGCGCACACACACCACACACACATACACACACGCACTCACGCACGCACGTACACACGCACGCACGCGCGCACACTCACCTACACACACACACACACCCACACACACACGCACGCACGCACGCACGCGCGCGGGCGCGCGCACGCACGCACGCACCGCACGCACGCACGCACGCACACACACACAACACACACACACACACACACACACAGCAAAAACAACAGAGACAGAGCGACACAAAAAAACCGGGCCGACGGACAGACAGACACACGGACTAAGAGGCGTTTTCCTATGATCTCGCATCTACCCTAAATTAATGAGCTCCGAGATTTGTTATAGTTGGGAAAGGGGGGGGGGGGGGGGGGGGAGGGTCAGGGTTCACCTGTGCATTCCTCACTCGTCAGGCAGGACAATGACGCCTGTACGAGGTCCCAATCAAAGACCAAGCTATTAGGGCTGGTCTAATTAGCGACAAGATAGGTCACGCGCTGTTCTTGCTTTCAAGCGTTGCGACGTTCCGGAAGTTTATAGTACGCAGGAAAGGAGAGGGCATAACAGAGATTACGCACGGGCACAAAACACACACGCACGCACGCACGCACGCACGCACGCACGCACACGCACACACACACACACACACGCACGCATACACACACATACACGCGCGCGCGCGCGCGCCGCACACAAATACACATGCACACACACACACACACACACACCACACACACACATACACACACACACCACACACACACACACACACACACACACACACACACAACCTCTCACTCACGCTCTCTCACTCTCTCTGGTCTCTCTCTCTCTGTCTCTCTCTCTCTCTCTGTCTCTCTCTCTCCTCTCCTGTCTCTCCCCCCCCCCCCCCCCCCCCCCCCCCCCCCCCCCCCCGCCTCCCCTTCTCTGTCTCGCTGTCTCTCTCTCTCTGTCTCCGGTAAACAACAGGCGGTGCACAATTAAAAAGATTGTCTGGAGCGAAGCTCATACACTAGTTTTGATCTTATTAGGGAAACAGCTAGGTGCAGGAGGGTTTTTGTATCTTGAGCCCACGGCTGAATACAAATAATTTTCAGTAAGTTTAAACGTTTCCTTGTTTTAGCTATCAAGCTTTCAATGTAAAAACGCCAGTTCAGTTTAGGGGTTAAGTTCACACCCAGAAATTTTATGTTTTGTGAGTACTGCAATTCAGAATCATTCAATTTGAAGCTTGGCAAATACATTGGGCTGTCTCCATTATTGAAAAACATTAACTGCGTTTTTTCACCTGAGAGAATAAGTCCGTCTTAGAAAACAAATATTCAGATTATTTACAAATTTTTACGGATGGTTCCGTTTGCCAGTTAAGTGCAGGTTCAGGTTTTGTTATTCCGGCTTTAAAAGTTCAAAAAGCATACAGCCTTGGAAAAGGATTCTCTATTTTTACGGCAGAATTGTATGCTATTTCTATGGCGTTACTCTTTATTTGTGATAGTAGTCATTCTTTCTGTAATATTTTATTTTGTGTTGATTCTAAGGCAGTGTTAGATAGTTTGAAAGTTTGGGATGTTAAAAACAGGAAAGATGTAATCTTTGAAATAAAGCATCTAATTAATTAATTATTTCCACAGGAATAAATATAGTCTTCTGCTGCTGGGTCCCTTCACACTGTGGTATTTATTGGAATGAAATAGCAGATAAACTAGCCAGACGCGGGGTAATGGGCAATGCTGCAAAAAATAATTTGAAGTTAGATATATATGAAATACATTCGTTATTGGAAAGCTGTTTCCGAATTGAGAAGTCTCAAGATAAATGTGTAATGGAAACATATCCTAGACATATTTCTAGTTTAATATACAAGATACGTTTGAACTCTTGGAAGACCAAATATTCCCAAATATAGCGTGTGCATGTTCTAAGCCATTATCTGGTGAACATATACTTTTCCCATTGCCCCATTTTGAATGCTCTTTATTCAAAAGCAAACATTGAAATCTCGAAATCTAAACCGGTTCACGCTATTTCTTTCAGTTCAGAAATTGTTGATGTTGCAAAATTATCTCTCAATCTCAAATTAGCATATTTTTATGATCATGATAGTGTAGTTTATATTTAAATTTGTACTGTTCTTGACATTATTTTCTCACCTTTTCCTCCCCTGTGTCCTCCTCCTTCCCCCCTCCCCCCTCACCCAACCCCCCCCCCCCCCCTCCTCCTGTAAAGTCTAATATCACCAAAGAGGAAAAACCGTCTCGGGCTGGTGTAACCGTTAGTAATGGCTATTCTGGTAAACACCAGCCATCGTCTGTGACCTATAATGAAGATACTTAAAAAATTTTCAGAAAGATCGGCCAAGAACTTTCTGAGATTTTCCATAAAGAAGAAAACCATTATGGGCCGTTAGTAACGGCTATAACGTAAAATTTAAACATCGGGCATCATCCATAACCCATAATGAACATACCTACAAATTTTCAGAAATATCGGCCACGTACTTTCTGAGATATTCCATAAAGAAGAAAAAACCGTTACAGGCCCTATTAGCCGTTAGTAACGGTATAACGGTAAACTAAAACATCGGGCATCATCCCGTAACCCATATTGAACATACATGCTAATTTTCACAAAGATCAGCCAAGTACTTTCTGAGATATATTCCATAAAGGAAAAAAAACGTTACAGACCGTTACAGCCGTTAGTAATGGCTATAACGGGAAACTAAAACATCGGGCATCATCCGTAACCCATAATGAACATACCTGCTAATTTTTACAAAGATCGGCCAAGTACTTTCTCAGATATTCCATGAGAAGAACAACACTTAGAGGCCGTTACAGCCGTTAGTAACGGCTGTAACGGTAAACTAAAACATCGGGATGTATTCGTGACCCATAATGAACATACCTGCTAATTTTCACAAAGATCGGCCAAGTACTTTCTGAGATATTCCATGAAGAAGAAAAAGCATTGCAGGCCGTTACAGCCGTTAGTAATGGTATAACGGTAAACTAAAACATCGGGCATCATCCGTGACCCATAATGAACATACCTACAAATTTTCAGAAAGATCGGCCAAGTGCTTCCTGAGATATTCTATAAAGAAAAAAAAACCGTTACAGGCCGTTACAGCCGTTAGTAATGGCTATAACGCGGTAAACTAAACTTCGAGAATCATCTGTGACCCGTAAGGAACAGACCTGCTAATTTTCACAAAGATCAGCCAAGTACTTTCTGAGATATTCCACGGAGAAGAAAATCCGTTACAGGCCGTTACAGCCATTAGTAACGGCTGTATGGTAAACTAAAACATCGGGCATCATCCGTGACCCATAATGAATATACCTACAAATTTTCAGAAAGATCGGCCAAGTGTTTTTCTGAGATATCTATAAAGAAGAAAAAGCATTACAGGCCGTTACAGCCGTTAGTAACGGCTATAATGGGTAAATTAAAACATCAGGCATTATTCGTGACCCATAATGAACACACCTACAAATTTTCAGAAAGATCGGCCGAGTACTTTTTGAGATATTCTATAAAGAAAAAAACCGTTACAGGCCATTACAGCCGTTAGTAAAGGCTATAACGGGGTAAACTAAAACATCGGGCATCATCAGAGACCCATAATGAATATACCTGCTAATTTTCACAAAGATCGGCCAAGTACTTTCTGAGATATTCCATCAAGAAGAAAAAGCATTACAGACCGTTACAGCCCTTAGTAACGGCTGTAACGGTAAACTAAAACATCGGGCATCATCAGTGACCCATAATGAACATACCTACAAAATTTTCAGAAAGATCGGCCAAGTACTTTTTTGGTATTTATAAAGAAGTAAAACCGTTACATGCTGTTACAGCCGTTAGTAACGACTCTAACGGGGTAACTAAAACATCGGGCATCATCCGTGACCCATAATGAACATACCTGCTATTTTTCAGAAAGATCGGCCAAGTACTTTCTGAGATATTCCATAAAGAAGAAAAAAACGTTACAGGCCGTTACAGCCGTTAGTAACGGCCGTAACGGAAAACTAAAACATCGGGCATCATCCTTGACCCATAATAAAAAAATACCTACAATTTTCAGAAAGATCGGCCCAGTAGTTTTGTCTGGAGCGAATGGAACACATTTTTGACCACGGACACACAGACACACAGACAGACACACAGACAGCGTTTCTTCGTTCCCATTCTAAAGTACTCCCTGTTCTTTAAGAACTGGGAGTACAAAAACTCGTAACTTATTCAAGCGACTTCGACGTTCTTTGTCAGAACCGTCTCGTGTGGCCTACTGCAAAGCTAGGAGAGGATATAAGCATTTTTATTTAAAAAAAAAAGAAAAACAATACAATGAAGCTTTATTGACATAATTAGTCATTCTGTAAAGAATCAAAAAGATTTTTGGGATTGTGGTCACAAAATTTCGAAAAAAAAAAGAAGAAAACAACCTGTAAATGATATATAAGTCTAGAAACATGGTTCCATCATTTCAGGGATCTGCTTGAAGGAAATGCTAGCTCTCATGATAATGATATGGGAAATTACATCGATGAAACCGATTACGACGATAACAATCTAAATCGTCCCATTTCCAAAGAAGTTCGAGTTGCTCT